>WYDE02158864.1:0-11082 GCA_009867175.2 Adela reaumurella | reverse complement strand
CCGGCAAGTCTAGACGGTGGCGGCATTTCCCCGCACATCAAAGGATCTTCAGTACTGTCCTTTTCTTATGCTGTGATGTAACCGTCCACTGCTCCACGCATCTCCAATTTGTTTCCAACCCTCCCGGCTCTCGGCAGCACAAATCCATCATTTTCCCACGACATACCGTATGTCGTCGTCCTACCTGGCGGGTGGTCTTTCCACACTTCGCTTGCCTATCCAAGGTCACCATTGCAGGACGTGCTTGCTCCAACGACTGTCATGCCTGCTGCTAACGTGTCCAGCTCACTGGCATTTGAGCTTTGCCACCCAGTGTACAGCATCTACTAGTTTGGTGCGTCGGCGAATTTTTTCATTTCTCACTTTGTCACGTAGAGACATTTCCAGATTCAACATTAATAGTTATTTTATTCGCTTACCGACACAACCCAATGGCGAGTCACATCGCTACAGATCATTATTTAGAAATCTGCTCTGGAACCCAAACTTGGGAACGTTGAGCTATCGCCATCAATCGCATCAGTGAGCAGATAAAATCTACAAATAAAAATGAATGTTTGTTATTTCAACTTTTATGCGTTTACGCATGGTTCATCCAATTGAGTTGAAAATATGTACCATTGTTGTTGGCTTGGCACTTGGGTTTCATAGTGATTTTTGCCAACGACATTGTTCGCGTGAACTCAAATGCTCAAATGCAGACAAAGCTTTCTATAAAAGCTAGTTATTTATAATTATTATTGACGGTGAAGCGTCCCACTTAAACTGACTAGATTAATCCAATAATTTTGCTTGGGTAAAGATATTTCATAATATTGAAATAAATAGATAATCCGAAATCAATAAGCATAATCAAATCAATATAACTTTTTTAACATTTCAGAGTTCAATTGCATCAATACTCTACCTCGAAGTCCTGGCCCAGTATCCACGATATCCTTCTCAGTTTCAACAAGAACTGGAACAGTCTGGCGTAGCGCGTCAATGCCTCCGTCGATAATATTATGTTGGTCGGCCAACCAACTGAGTACGCGAGGGACAGACATTGCAGCACGTCCGGGGAGCTGTGCTGAAAGCTGAGAGGAGGCTCGCTGATAGTGAACGAGAGGTTCTCCGAGAATTTGTTTATGTCTGTAAAAGAAATGTCTTGTTGAATGAACTGGCTTATTTCATTTAATATAACATTACATAGGTATGCTAGAAAGAAGTTTTTTTATGAAAAAGTGCAATATGGGGTGTGTCAGGCAAATAAAAATTCCAAGGGATGGAATCGAGCCCCAAAACTATCATTGAAATTAACCAAAAAGGAAACACAATTAGGTAATAACGTAAGGGCGTCACTCTCTCATCGGCGCGTGAGCAAGAACCATCTCAAAGATAAATGCTTTTACGTGTAAACCTCTAAAAACTTTTACGAGTAAAGGTATGCATTTATGATACCCATATAAAAAGGTTTATAGCGTGGTCTCCACATGAATACGGAACTTTAATAATATTTTAAACTATATGTAAATCACCTATACTGCACTGATTTCCGTCCGCTTTTTTTTATTTTTCCTCATTCAGTCCACTAGGTCACTATTGGCCAACTGGATATATAATCCTATAGGTCCATTTTAGAGAACTTAGAAACATGTTGAGAGATGCACAAAGTTGTGAAGTACATATTACAACGAGACCCCAGTCCATTTAGGTACGTAACTCTCTGCATCCCCAGTGTATCAAAGAAATAATGTTCTTACTTGTTACAGATGATCCGAGTGCTTTATCCAAAATGCTGTGTAGAGTGGCATAGTTCAAGAGTTCCTCTGGATTAATCGTTTTGACCAACTTCTGAAACAAATTCTGACAGATTGTCCTTGAAAACTCTCCATCCATCAGGAAGAAGTAATCCTTTAGACTTCTCAAGTGTTCATATATATCCAAATTCACCAAGTAATAAGTTAGGATCGAATTGTTCACCATTTCTAGTTGGTAGGAAAGTGGGAGAAGGATAGAACGTTGAAAACAAGCGCTCAAAGTTGCTATGTTTGCATTTTCAAAGTCACATTCGGGTTCCACTTCAGGGCTGTAACCGCTGAATATATCAGAGTATGGTTTCTTTTGAGCTTCTAGCATCAGATCTGCCGGGTTTGAATACCACGATTTCTTCATAGCGGCATCCATTTTATTAGAAAGGTGAAATTTTGAATCGAGAGTCGCTCCCTTAACGCCAAACGGATCAAAGCTGTCGAAGTTATAAGGACTGTCATCTAAGTTCCATATGGATGATTTGATGCAATTGAAGTGTCTATTCAAATGTAAGTCCAAGACTTTGGAAGGTGAATCTTCGATAATAGTGATTTCATCAGGCGATTCGACATTTTCTTCTTCCAACACTACGGATGGAAATTTGAATCCTTCGGATGATATATGATCGTTTTCGGACCGGTTGAATATTATACTTCTGGAGTGATTATCGGGACTTTTTACGTCTCCTTGCGACGGCCCAATTAGGGGAATTTCAGCTGTTGTGGGAGTTTCGAGATCAAGCTGAAAAAGGAAGAAAAACTCTCATTACCTTAGATCACCTCATTAACACATAGGAACAAGTATAAACCAGTGTGAATGTTATAAATACTTGTGGAAAGAGATCTCCGGGAGTTAGGCCACCAGTCGATGGAGTTATTCCGAGGAATATTCTTTCCTGAGACCTCTGTGTTACGATTTCGTCAGGTTTCTTCAGATCCAACTTTAACGAAGCACGTCGCTCGAAGTCTACTTTGGTAGAAGAAAGGGCGATTCCATATTCAGATGATAGGATTTTTTTCTTGTTTTTGGCTGCCTCTTCTTGTGCTAAGTTAAGGGGCTCTTTGATACCGGATTTGACTTCTAGCTGATAATCTGTACCGAGTACTTTTTGTTTGTTCGCTTTGGCTTCCTTTTGAGCTTCTGTAAGGTGATCAGTACTTTGACTACGGCTGTATGTTTTTGAATTTTGACAGTCTGTCCCAAGTATTCTTTGTCGGTTAACCACCGCTTCCTTTTGGGCATTTGTAAGGTGATCAGTACTCTGGCTACAAATGAATATTTTAAGATTTTCACTATCAGTTCCGAGCACTTTCTGTCTGTTTCTTCGCGCTTCTGCACTGGCTATAGTTTGAAAAGTGTCAACTTCCTCTGTACTTAAGGTTTCCCTATAATGAGATTCTTCATCGGTGCCCAATACTTTGAATCTGTTTATTTTGGCTTCTAATTGTGCATCACGCATAAAAGTGTCTTTACATTCAATTTCTGGGTCTGACATTTGCTTATTCATAGTAGTGTATTTTTTTGAATTTTGACTGTCTGTCCAAAGTATTCTTTGTCGGTTAACCATAGCTTCCTTTTGAGCATTTGTAAGGTGATCAGTACTCTGGCTACGAATGAATACTTTTGGATTTTCACTATCACTTCCAAGGACTTTTAGTCTGTTTTTTCGTGCTTCTGCTCTGGCTACAGTTTCAAAAGCATTTACTTTCTCTGTACTTAAGGTTTTTCTATAATGAGTTTCTTCATCTGTGCCCAATACTTTTAACCTGTTTATTTTGGCTTCCAATTGTGCATCACTCAAATAAATGTCTCTCCATTCACTTTCTGGGTCTGACATTTGCTTATTCTTAGTGATGTTATCACTGTGTGTACCTAGAACTTTGTCTTTGTTTCTTTTACCTTCTACAAACGCCTGATTACAATGTAAATAGGGTTGTTGGCCAACTATGTTGATATTATTCTCATTATCTACAAATTTTACAACAGTGCCTAAAGTTTCTGTAACAATGACATCGGTAGAATCAGTAATGTTATTTTCTATATCTATTTGTCCACATTCATGAGCGAGTACTTTCTTTTTGTTCTTCACAGCTTGTAGGTGTGTTTTTTGAAATTCTGAATTGTCGTCCTCCAAGCGTAGCAAATTTTCGTTTAGAATGAGTTCTGGTATGATGTTTCCTTGTGCATCTAATAGTGTTTTATCTCTTGATGCTTTCTTAGTACTAACTACATTTATAGCATTATCGGTAATATTGTCTTTTCCACCAGATTTAAATTCAGTTTGTGCATCATTGTCTTTAACTTCAGTCATTAAAGCATCACTCAAGATGTCGTCTGTACTTTCACGGACTAGACTCGCACTATCAGCATCACTGTAAATAGAAGTTGTACAAGAGCCGTCGCCATTCCTAGAATGTTCCAGTTCCATTTTCTCCCTCTTCAGATTGCGTTCCTCTGTGGATAGGAGTTGCATTCGTATGGAATCTAGTTGCATTCTTTTTATCTTCCACTCTGTGTGTGCTTTCCTCTTTTCTACTTCGAGATTCAGCTTTGTGTAGTATTCTAACATTTTATTTCTGTAAGGTAAAAGAAAGTATTCATTATAAATTTCATTATTTGAATTGTTGAAAATGAAACAAAATAAAGTTATAAGAAATAAGCGTAAAGACGTGTATGTAAAGTCTTATTAAGAGGAAATAGGCTTATACAAGGAACATGTTCTCATGGTCCCTATTGTTATAAATTCACCAAATCATGAGGTATTAAAAATAAACTTAATGTAATTTACATATTTATCTTAATGAAGTACCGTGCCAAGGTGAGAGGTGGCGAACCTGTCACCCTTTAGCAACTAGGAACTAGACGCCTAATATGTAGATTTTAAAATTGTTCCCTTCATTTATAAGGTGGAAATGTGAATGCTGAAAGCAATCAATTAACATGAATCAGCACATACTTCTCCTCATTCCTCAATATGGCGTCCGTTTCATCCTGTGCCTTTTCCACCGCCTGTTCCAGCTCCGTCCTCACGTTGTCGCGTTGTTTCACTCTCTTCTTGGCCGCTTTCGTCTCCGCTATGGCCAACTCTAGCACGCGGAGGTTGTGTTGCTTCTCCGCTATTATTAATTGCGCCAGGCGCTTCCTTTCCGCTGCGAGCAATGCAAAATAAACAGCTTGAAAATGTATTCTGTCAAATATATTATGTATGTATTCAACCACGTATGCCATCAATGTACTGGCACTCAAAATCATTAACTAAATACGACTCAGGTAATACACACACACACAAACAAAATCTACTTAATAAATTCTTAATCCTTTGAATCTCACAATTTTATAAATTTGATTAAAGTCATTCACTTAATAACTGACAGACAACGCACAGCCTAAACCAGTGGGTCTAGAAGCATGAAACTTTGCACTGGACGTGCTTATGTAACGTAGCTGAGCATTAAGAAAGGAATTTTGATAATATGTACCGCGGGCGAAAGCGCTGGCAAAAAAAAATACCAAAAAAAAGTTTCAAATGCCAAGGGTTTCCTAGAACAATATCAGATCGGGTAAGGGTACTGGATGGGGGGTGGCGGAGAGCGGTGATTTACCGCGGGCGGAGCCACGGGCAACAGCTAGTTGATAATTAATTACAATTAATGTAAAGAAACGATAGACACATGTCCTCACGTATATTTTCCAAACTTTAAACTGTAAAGAGACAAAATACCAAAGTAGCTTTTATTTGATCTGAGGAGATGAGCAGCACTCACCGACAATCTTCTCCATAGTTTCGGCCTGCTTCAAGCTGGCCATCTCGGTGAAGGCTTTGCGCTCCGCCTCCTTCCTCAGCATGATGTGGTCGAAGGTGACGGGCTCGCCGCTCACGAACAGGCAGCGCGTTCGGTACAGATCCAGCAGTCGCTGCTGGCGAGACATCTGCTGGAAGCTGAGGCAACACTGCACTGACGGGTGGTCTGAGGAGATCAGCAGTACCAGCGGGTCCTGCAATAACAACACAATATGCTCTTCTACTGCTACGGAAAACCTACCAATTGACCTGTTTAAACAGTTCGTATTACTTGTAAGGGCACCGCAGATCATCGTAATTTTTTTTTTGCTTAATAAAATCATACCATAACGCCTCTCCTT
Organism: Adela reaumurella; assembly: GCA_009867175.2. Classification (NCBI taxonomy): domain Eukaryota; kingdom Metazoa; phylum Arthropoda; class Insecta; order Lepidoptera; family Adelidae; genus Adela; species Adela reaumurella. Next base: position 5,148 of record WYDE02158864.1, on the reverse strand, counting down.
GCAGGGGTGGACAGAGACAAAATAGTAAATTGTGCAGTGGCAGTTCCGCGCTGGCATTCAATCTGGTCGGTCGTCTCCGGAAGCTCCGTATTAAATTTTCATTTTAACTTATAATTATCGACCTGTCGTTGGCCAAATGTTCAATCATAGTCTATCTCGTTTCCACAGCTGTGTTTCTTGTGGTAAGCACATTCAGGGGGGAGGAGCTTGAGTGGGACAGTGAAACTTGTGGGAATCGTCGGAGCCCCCCGTTGGTGAGCGAATTTCTATCTATGTACAGTGGTTGTGATGGTGAATGTTTCGCACCCGCCAGAATTTGATCCTGAGTCGCCTGCGCCGCGGTCATAGACCTGCCGACTTGGCAGCAACGCACGGTGAAGCGCGACGTTAAACGCGCGACTGCACTCTTCAACTGCTACTCGCATCGGCGTAGCACCCACTACGACACTGAGTGGTGACTTTATTTCAATCGACCGGTTTTATCCATTTTCGCTAACGGTCGCATTGCTCCTCTCTCCTTGGCGCTTGCTGCTATGCCTGTTTTCTACTACGAAATAATCAATTTTCAAAAATGACACCGTACGTGGACTATATTTTTGCAGAAAGAAATCTTCCCTAGAAGAAATAGCCTTGTACATTGCGTTGTTGATGGCGTTGAGGGGCTCTCAAAGCAATCTGGTCAATAATCAGACTAAACTTCTGATCCAAGTACTTAATACTATAGATGAAATTCAAAATGACAAGAAGAAGCCAATTTCATCCCCGTTATGTAGCAAAAAGGGTGTTAAGCTTCTTACTGTATCAGCGTTCACGCTAGCAGCATCCGGGCCACATACCTCAAAACCAGCGATAAAAACATGCAAATCCAGGTAAAACACTTTCCCCTACTCACAATGAAATAGTCCATTCCAACTCCCCTCTGCAGCCATCGCCGCCGGCAGCAATTTGTCAAAAAAAAATCGCAGACCGCTGACAATGTGCGCCACACTCGTCACCGTCATAATGTGGACTCATATAGGAATAATGTGAAAGTGTTTGGGGAAAGCTCCACTATAAATATATTTTAATATTACGTATATATATATATAGTAATAATAAGTGATATTATAAGTGATAAATAGGCCGACGATTAAAGTTAACGATTGAAGCATTTGCGTTAATTTAACGCTATAACAATTAACAAAGTTAAGTTTTTAATTAACTATGCACACCTATGCTGGCATCGCAACAGCAACTGTTGATTAGTGAACTTACAGTAGGATTACACAGCTTGAGCAGCCTGAATGACTTGCCGCACAGTAGGATGTGCTTGGCGAGCCCTCTCAGGAAGCTGGGTACAGCCCCCGCATCCGCTATGTAGAAGCCGCGGTCCCAATACCGCTTGGAGCACGAGTGGGCGTACTGTATGTCCTTGCGGATGAAGAACTCTTCGTGGCGATCCTCAAGCTCTCCTTGAAAGATGAACCGCTCGATGAACCTGGAATGAGACAGATTAAACAATCACATACATATGTACACAATGTGTACGTAATGTACACACATAGTTCAGTGAAACATTTGATGTTTTAAAATAGAAAAAGGAATAATAACTAGATGATTATTATGAAATCATGAAAAAATAATTATTATTTCCTGATATATGGATAGTGGATATGCTATTCAGAAGTGGGCAGGCATTTGAGGTTATAGTCCATTGCGAAATTTGTGACGCCATCTAGTTGGTCCCTTTACACGGAACAGATAAATGCTAGCGGCGAAGTTTTTTTATTGCTAAATGAAAAGACGTGTTAATACTCACTTGAAGTAAACATTGCATATGGAGTAGAGAGAGCGGAACATGGTACGTGCCGTCTTGACGTGTGTGATCAGAGAGATCTCATTGTACAGATACGACATCAGCCCTGCGCCGCACGCCATTTTATACCCGGCTTCTGTTTAAAATTATAAAACCATTTGTTACAGGTTTAAAGCAAAATCTACTATAAAAATGCTGCAATGAAAGACATGTGCACTATTCAGATATATATATGAATAATAATGATGACAGAAACATATTTCAAACATACATTTTTCTACTAAGTTTCTTTAATTTATTACATACCATAGTAAAAAATTCAAAAATGGCTTGGTGATTCATTGCTCACCGGAAATGATAGAAGATTGATCATGGAGGTGTGTTCAGTATGAGTACATTGTGTTGGTGATTCTTACCTTCTTCTTACCTTCAATACCTATATCCCCTATGAAAATATGGGTTATATTCAAATGAAATGCTATACATTCTACTCAGCTCCTCGCCGTACAGCACACCGCCCGTGCGACGATCCGAGTCAAAGTCGCGCACGCCGCCGACCGCGTCTGCGGCTGGTATGAGCCAGCGGGTTAAAATGGTTTTTAACGCATAAAAACAGTGCTAGTTTGTGAATAGGAAAAAAGTGGGTTCAGAAGCATTTATTTTGCTCTGCGCTGAATCTCCTAACAATGTTCCAAGTAACTCCATTTACATTTTGCATGGACATTTTAAAGATCGTTCAAAAAAAGTTTCAAATGCTTTGTCTCAAACTTTATCATCATTCATCACAACGAAATATTATAAACATACATCAGACATGTGCAGTGCAATATCCTTAGAGATTTAGCCTGTTCCATAAATCATCATCACCTTTCGGCGAAGATTGTGAACAAATTCAAGAAAAAAAAACAACTAACCTGCATCAATAACTTTATATATGGAAGCCACAGTCTCAATTTCATATCTGAGCGGTTCCATATGATGCATGATCTGTAGCAGGCTCGGCAAGCAGTTGGTCTCCTCACACTTGCTGCTGAAGCACTCCGAGTATATCTCTGTGGCCTTAAGCCGAAAGTCTAGTAGGAATTGTCTCACTACGTTTCTCGCGGCCTGAAATCATGAGAACATTTTTATATAGGCTGTCACAAGACTAATCAGCAAAACCTAAGGGCTGCGTTCGCAATCATTAAGCATAAATTATCCAAAACTACATAATGTCTAAACGATAAACTCTGCTGCAGTGTTTGGACACTCTGCTGTAGTGTTTGGACACTCCGCTGTAGTATTCGGACAGTCCGCTGTAGTGTTCAGACAGGCCGCTTTAATGTTTGAACACTCACTCTACTGTAGTATTAGGACACCCAGCTGCAGTGTTCCGATAGTCCCCAGTAGTGTTTGGACAGTCCGCTGTGATGTTAGAACATTCCGCTGTAGTGTTTGGAAACGTCCATAGTAGTGTATGGACACTGCGCTTTAGTGTTTGGACACTCTACTGTAGTGTTCGGACACTACACTATAGTAGACGGAGACTACCAGTTTGACCGCCTTCCGCTACTGCGAGACAACTGAGAATGTATGCGGAGGGTTTGCAGAAGTGGAGGACTACTTTTATCTCTTGAGTGCAGACTGTGCCTTGAAAAAGGCATGGTCAAGGCGGGGTCCGTCTCTTCTGTTGGCTAAGTGCTTGTCCTTGTGATTGGCCTTGTCCCTAAGGCTTTGTCCGGCGTGCGATGTCAGACGCCGTCGCCGAGCCATGAGCTCGGGAAGACGGGAGCTGGAAGCAACAATGGCTTTAACTGACGCTACTGAGTTTTGGAGTCTTTCTATAGGACTGTAATAAATAGAATGTGGAGAATCACCAGTTACGCTCTCGACCTCTTTCTCTTTAACCTTGCAGTCCACACGCGCGGATTCAAACTCTGCACTTTTACTATGACCGAAATATTTTCTTTCGTTTTCATCGGGAGGCCTTCGCGCCTTAGGTACCTCCCCCCACAAGATAGGGTTTCGCTTAGTTCAATCAGTCGAAAATTAGTGAGTTCAGGGAGTGGATGTGTGAGACTTGCGGACGCAGAGGCTGCGCGCTTGCGTTCGTGTTATAGCCAGAGCATAGTGTGATTATGACAGACCCGCTAATACAATGTGTGCGCCTTGAGCACGTACACTTGGTAAATCGAAAAAAAAATACCCTCCTTTGTACATAAACATTTAGATTACGCGAGTTTTTTACTTACTTTTATGTGTGCTTTTTTTCTTCTTAATGATACTATTATTCTAAAGATTTCATGGTTTTGGTTGTAATATTTCCATAACATACAACTTGTCCTTTGAGCAGCTTAAGTTCTACCTAAATTCATTCCAGCTTACTCTCCCTGGGGGTAAATCTACTAATAGATTATGCCCGTCGTGTAAGGAGTTCGTAGGCACTGCTAAGCATTTGCTGTGTGGATGCAAGGTTCTACTTGAGAGAGGCCAATATTCCTACCGTCACGATAAGGTCCTCCAAGCCATCAGAGACCCCATCAGTCTATTCACTGCGAGGGCCAGAAAAGGACAAACCAGTAGTGGATTCCAAAAGGTCAACTTTGTGAAACCTGGAGCCAATAAGCTGCCCAAAAATAGGACTAAACCTTCCACAATTTTGGGGGCAGCATAGGATTGGCAATTGCTGATGGACACATATGAGAAGCATTACCAAATGTCTTCAGAAATCTGTACTACGGCATACAGACCGGATATACTTTGGGGGGTACAGCTGTTCGCGTCCGTAACACCTCAAGGTCCTTAAGTCACACGTGCCTCCTGGGTGGTGCCAAATGAATGGCAATTAGAGTGTAGGAGCTCTTCGGATCGACTGGGTTCCCCACCACACACCGGGAGATACACACAGCCATAATAGTTTGCTGTGTTCCGGTGTACTTCCCAGGGACCCAGTAACAGCAGGTGGGGTTGGCTGCAGTGAGGAGTAGGCCAGTGGTCCCGACGCACTGCCGAGCGCTGTCTGGTCTTGGGTGGGTGACCGCTTGCCGTTGACGCTGGCGGTGTTTCGGATTCCACGTTAAACTTCAAGAGAACTTCAAAAGTGTTACTGGAGGCTTCCTACAAAATATGGATAGGTAGGGAGAGGGAGGTCGAGAACGGGACAATTTTTTCACCGCATCCTAGTAACGCATACTAGCTGACAAGGGCTTGAAGCGAGCCGAAACGTAATACGGAGACATAAAGAGTCCCGAACTCGATTGACCCTCTCTCCGCTGGCAATGGGCCCAGGATATGTTTGGTGAAGACATTGAGTGCTGAGTTTAACACCTTCCATAAGTACTTTACATGATCATATTTTTGTTTTTTTAATCAAC
>WYDE02158753.1:0-11084 GCA_009867175.2 Adela reaumurella | reverse complement strand
TTTGTGTGCAAAATTACAATGCACCCCGGTGAAGGAAAACACCGTGAGGAAACCTATATACTAACAATACGAATGTGCTGCAGTGTATAAAGGCTGACTGGAAGAAATTGTCTCCGGCAATAAATCCGCCTTGTGCTAAGCAGGAAAGTGTATATTTATTTTATTTATTTAATAATTTGGATTTTAGTTGACACCGGACTGCTATAAGCGTTTATTACGCCGCTTCTATTCTTTTCTATGATCCGAGACTCTATATCCACGTTTGTACACGTCAAGATAACATAGCAGCACTATACGCTTATTACCTAAGCCATTTTCATCAGCGATTCGCGGGGGCTCGTTGTTTCAACCCAACCTTTAAGCGTTCGGGATGTGCCGCTCGTTTACCGGGAGATCAGCTGGTCGTTACGGTAAAATTCACGTAATTACGGTAAAATTCCCGTTGTTACGGTAAAACTCCGGTAGTAAGACAGTTTGTTAGTAATTAGGATGTGTTAGATCTGTGAGTTTGATTATCACGTTAGGTTAATTGTAAAGTTTCAATTGACAAGTTGGAATGTCATCAACCTTGTTGATGTTGTTCACTACATTGTGTTTATACGTGCGTAATTATTCAAATAATGTTGCTGGGTGAATTAACTTTTTCTTGTAAAGTAAAACCTAGCTAAAAATCATAGTTTAAAAAAAAGGTTAATTACAGTTACTATTTAGTTGAAAATCAATTATTATTAGATACCCTGCTTTGTAAGCAATACATAAAAACGTTGAGAACTATTTAAAATTTAAAACTAACACAATTTTTAGGGGTAACCCAGGGGACAACTGTGTCCCCTGTTTTTGTATGGAAAATGGAGATTGTCCGCTGTTCAACCAATATTTTTAACAAATGTAACTTAAATTCTGTATTCAGCTTCTGTCTCATTGATTGATTACTTATGTGACAGTTGTTATAACTTATAAAATAAGTGATTTTATCAAGATATAAAACTATTTTCAGAGAGATACTAAAAAACATGAAAAAGTTTATCCACCCAGCTATGGATGCTCCATAGTAATATCCAGAATTCATGTTAGTAGCGCCAAATACAGCTTAAATATTAGCTGAAAGCATGGCTTTGTGTGGACTCGCGAAAGTTATCTATTTAAAAAAACTGTAAAGGACATTCATTCATTTATTCATCCATTCATTCACTGACAGACAACGGACAGCCTAAACTGCTGGGTCTAGATAATAAAATGATGTACAGGGTGTTCTTTCGTGACGTAGTTCTTGCCTCTTGGCTCATATTGGAGAGTTTCATTTCATTTCATTAAATTTATTAATCTTTCCTAGGTACTAATAGAACACTCGATTTCGTCAGTTGATGAGTATCTACATCTATTACATCTATATATAATTTTCGGAGCACTGGTCCCTGCATGACGGCAAAATTACGTTTAAAAATACATTATACATAAGAAACAAATCTACTTTTAACCTAACTAATGTATATAGCTTCAATATAATTGTCAAATAAAAATTACAAATACACTAAAAGATTGTCGAATTAAAAATAAATAAGAATAAAAAAAATTGGCTCAATTGTTAAAGTTGTTGATATAAAATTATAATGGTAAAATAAAACATTAAGTACTAGCATAGCACGAATTGTCATAGTAATAACAAAAAAAAATTATCAATTAATCTTGCGTTTTCAGTGCAGCTGTTCAATAATCTAAGGGAATATAAATTAGTTAAAAGTATTCTTCTACCGCGTAGGAAACTGCATATAACAGTATGTATCTAGGTACGCTCTATTTATTATACAATAAGTTATACTTACCATACGTCCCGGTTTGACCGGGACAGTGCCGGTTTGAGAGTTCTGTCCCGGTGTTCCGGCCGGTTGCTATCCACGTCCCGGTTTAAAAAAAAACGGAAAAAAGAGGCGGTTCCAGGGCACACAAGAGGGTTGAAACTACCTGCTACCCGATTACATTTAAATAGTTTACTGCCTTTTAAATGCACCGCCCTGATGATTTTGATTTACTTCTCTCGAATAGGAATGTCATGAAAAATTTCGGGCTCGCTTCACTTATCGAAATTCGCTTCGATTTGATTTACTTCTCTCGAATATTTCATACAAATTATCGGGCTCGCTTCACTTATCGAAATTCGCTTCGATTTGATTTACTTCTCTCGAATATTTCATACAAATTTTCGGGCTCGCTTCACTTATTGAAATTCGCTTCGATTTGATTTACTTCTCTCGAATATTTCATACAAATTTTCGGGCTCGCTTCACTTATCGAAATTCGCTTCGATTTGATTTACTTTTCTCGAATATTTCATACAAATTTTCGGTCTCGCTTCACTTATCAAAATTCGCTTCGATTTGATTTACTTCTCTCGAATATTTCATACAAATTTTCGGGCTCGCTTCACTCCCCAAACGATGCGGTAACATTACAATTGTTTGCTTCCTCCGGTAACATTACAATTGTTTGCTTCCTCCAAAAGGCACCGCCCTGACGATTTTGATATACTTCACCCGAATATTTCAGAATTTAATATTATAAAAAAAAATTAAATTAACGTTGAGAATCATAAAAACGTTCTCTTGCACATTGATGGAATCGCTGCATTGAACTCGCTGGACAATATATACTACTCCGGGGACGTGGTTGTATGATTGATTGACTGACTCATTCATAATAACGTGTTCCGCAGGCGAAACTCCGCAAGATGGTGGACGAGCAAGTATCCGTCAGTGCGCGCGGGCCCGAGGACTGCGAGCCTGAACCAGCAGACCCCCTCATCACACCCGCCATCAGCATCCTCGACCGACCCGACCGCTCCGACCGCTCCGACCGCTCCGACCGACCCGACCGACCAGAGAGACCCGAACGACCGGAGCGGAGGAAGATCACGCTCTCTGCTGCATTGAACTCGCTGGACAAAGAAGCGCCGAGGCTTGGATCTTTTGATAGGAATATCAATGGCGACAGGGAAGGGACCATTAGTAGGATTTCGAGGCTTTCGCTGAGGCACCACAACACGAATGGCAAGGTAAGTGTCAAACTATAGCTTGTACACTTAATTAAAGTAATACATGAGGTAACCGAGGTGTTGAAAGCGCGCCCGGCGCGGGATAGAGCGCTGTGGGTGGGAAAGTACCTATGCGGGGAAAATCTCCCAGAGTTTGTGGGTGGGTTAAGGGCTCACAGGCACCTAGCCACCAAATTCCACCACGTCGCGCTCACGGACCAATAAAAACAAGGCTATCCCGCTTTTTTCCAGGTTTCCTTAAATTTCTCGAAAAGCAAATTCTCTACGGAAAAACTACACGATAAAGAATTTAATACATTAAAATATCTTTCAAATGACTGCAAAAAATAAGACAGTTTTTAGTCAAAGTTCTGAGATCTTGCGAATGAAAGTTTTTTTTCTAAAGCTATTCTTGCTATTTTTTTCTATGTTTCTAGAAGATTTTCAACAATTCCGCCCGATAAAGAGTTTATAATGGAACCTTCTCTATTCACTATATTTTTTTATGTTTCAAGTATTTCTGGGTACTTCTTATTTCGCGATGAAAAATTGGACGATTTTGACAATATGACTGCCTACGGTGACTTAATGAGACATCCAAACTTTACACACTTTATTGAATGACAAGCTTTTAAATCAAGCCATGGCTGTGGCGGCGACGGAGCACCTAAACCAGTTCTCTATAATGTCAGAGTTCGCAATTTCGCCCGTACACCGCACCCCGCAACTGTAATCGGTAAAAAAAATAAATACTATTATAGACCAATATTATATCCATATGTTATGTATTTATTCTATATTTTATTTGGCTGAGTTATTTTAGGTATTTGAAGAACTTTAATTTACTATTGTTTCATGTAATTGTTTTGTAGTTATAATAATATCATTGACTCTGAAGACTGCAGAAGAATTAAGAAAGCGCGGAATGTGCTTAACTCAGTATGCAGCAGTAGCTAGAGAAAACATTAAACTAATATGGAAATAAAATAATTGATTTCTATCTCAAGCAAGATCAGGGTCGAATAGCGTTAAGCCCATTCTTTGTATCGCCGCATTCTGTGGAATGGAATTGAACGCGCGCTCGCAACTATGTAGGACAAAATCTGATAAAACTTCGAAATGGGCAAGTTTCTGTAATGTTGTCACAATAAAGTTATCTTTAACTTCTCCTTACATACAAATATTCATTAACCTCGCAGTTAGGCGATAAGATATTGCTATCTTAACTGCGTCGTAAACATTGTGGTAGTGGCTTGGAGGCTTTGTTGGTGAGCTGGGCGAGCAAACCAAATATTAATTTGGCTCGAACGACCGAAATCTGACATTATAGAGAACTGGTTTAGGTGCTCCGTCGCCGCCACCGCCATGGCTTAGCCACAGCTTAATGAAATCCAGTAAAACAGCATATATTGAAAAAAAATACTTGTTTAAAACAACTAAGATTTGGTTAAGAGCGAGCCTACCAAACAACTTTGTTAAATTGACCAAGTGTATGGTTGTTTTTAACAATTACTATTGTTGGTTCAACCAACTCCTTTGTTCTTACAACCATACACTTTGTCGCTTTGACAAAGCTGTTTGGTAGGCTCAAATTTATCCAACATCTTAGTTGTTTTAAGCAAGTATTTTTTAAATGTACGATTTTATCAACTTTTATAGGGACCAATTGATTTATCAACCGCATAGTGGACTGGACACCTGTCTTTCAATCACCGTATGGAGTATGCAAATGCATTTCTATTTCTTAGATTACATATAACACAAGACGAAGTGCTACGCGTTGAAGCAAAATATCCTGAAGAAATTATACAACGCATTACAACCATGAAAGTGTGTGCATAGTCAACTAAACGGATATAAAGGACGTATTGATCGATGCATTAAAGATGACTTTCGAAATGTATGCGGCGACATCGGAATGGGGCACTAAAACAGACAAAAACTCACAATTTCACATAAATGTGTGATGTGAGCCCTCAGTAGATATATTGTGAGGCAGTAACACATATTTACGTAGATTTGTAAGTTTTTGTCTGTTCTGGCGGCACATTCCGATGTCGCCTTATTCCTTCCGAAGATCATCTTTATTACATCAGTTTTTACGATAACTAACGACAATAAGTCAACTATCTTCTTGGCCGTGCAGCATAACACAGTAAAATTAAGTACCATGCGATATCCCTACTGAAGTTGTCGCCTTAGTTCAACCGATGACTTATTAATTACGTGACATGAACGTTACGTTAGTGACATGAAATACGAAGCGGTTCTTCATTTGGTAAAAAGCGTCTCAGAATACATCAGCTGTGAAAATTTATCAAATGTCACACACCGCATTGTAAGTGCGGTCCAAAACCTCTACAGTTCAAAACGTCCACACGTATTTTTATATGGAATTATTAATTTAATTTATTAAAAAACTAACCTAACCCGTCCCGAAGCGACTTACAACACTCTAATTGATGATTTAACACAGTTATGTATGTACATTTTTATCTCGAGTTGGTGCATTTATTGTATGTAGACGATTTTAACTGTAGAAGTTGTGAGTTGCTCCCGTTAAAAACCATGAACCACCAATTACAACCACCAACCACCGTCATAATTTGAAATAATGCATTATGCCATTATGTAATAATGTTAGTATATTATGTATAATGTATAAACCATGTATTATGGATAATGTATGTTTTGTGTTTGCATATTGCTACTTATGAGTTAATGGAAATAGATCATATTAGGTACGCTGTAATAACTCTAAATGAACGGGTATACAGTCTCATCCATTAAGTTCCTACGTAAGTTGTCCCCACCGTTTCACTTCTAAGAAATGTTTTAATTACAAAAGCAAAGGACCAGGGACCACAAATCGCACACTTAGCTGTTTCATTCCGTAGCAGCAAATGAAAAAATCAAAGCGGTAATAAAAAGTGACCACCATTTTGATTATTTGTTGAATTCGTTCACATTCACCGATGACATGAAGATATATGAACGATCAATAAAATTCTGATGCTTCACATTTTATTGTATTATTGGAGTTTCTTGCACCATCAACGTTAGTAGAGTATGCGCAGAGCAAAATAAATGCCTCAAAATAAATATAAGTATTGTAAATACCTCTGAACCCACTTTTTTCCTGTTCACAAACACGCTCATGAACACAGATGATTAATACACAAAAAAACACTGTTTTCATGCATTAAAAACCACTTTAACCAATATTTTAACACGAAGAAAGGAGGACGCCTCATCTGGCCCAAAAAGGGCGTAAGTAAAAACTCCGGTCACTTTGAATTTTTCCGTTAAACTGTTTCCTATTTTGATTTACCGTGGTTTGATGATACGTTTTAGTAAACATTATTTTAGCCAATGCTATGTAAAATAACAGCGACCATTTAATCATGACTATATCACTTTTTTAAAATTTGTACCACTGTATCCAGCTGCTCTCATTCTCCTTGTCTGTGCCATGGTACGGCATCGCCGCCGCACTATGATGGACGCTCAACGATCGTTTGAGGATTTTTATAAGCCACTTTGCATGTTAATGTAACTAGCAGTAGGTACGGTAACTAACGGCCGATGTCACCATGTTTGCGTACAGTTGCCACGTTGCCAGCTGTTTTTATTGATTGATATTTCTGCATAGAAGATTCTAATTTAGAATATCTTACTTTATATTTAATTAACTTTTAATTGTTGCATAATTCTTGATGTGATTGGTATAGTAGTTATAGTAAATACTCGTTGAAACGTATTCTCTACTTCTTATAAAAAGGGGACGTCTGTCTGTATGTATGTATGTTTGAAGTAAACTACAGAACCGCAGAACTGATTTTGATGTGGTCTACACCAATGCAAAGAGTAGTTCTTGAGGCTCATTATAGGGTATATACCATCAAGCTAAATAGTCTTGGAGCTGAGCAGTATCAAAGAGGTTACCTAAAATATGAACAGAATTTAGTGTGAATTGTTAGTAATAGATGGCGATATGGGTAGGGTTCTGACCACTGAATTGGTAACTAGACTGGAAGTGCCTTACCATTCTACGCGCTCTCATATGTTGGATGTGTGGGTGACTGGGTGTAACATGATTTTCATCCACAGCATGTATATGTATTATAATAATAAGTGAATCATTTATAGCATAATATTTATAGATAGGATTGTAGGATAAATTCAGGATATATACATATGTAGGATATATAGGTTACATGCAGAGATACATATAGGATTTAGAAGAACACAAGCGGAGACTGTGCGAGGGCGCGTGCTGCGGTGAAACTCATACTAATTGTGCATAAAACGGCGACATGCGCGCGGTACGAGTACTTCAGCAAGGCACTTCTACTCGTTCCCAATTCAGTGGTTGGTATCGGGCGGTGGCTGAAAGGGATGATTTATCACGGGCGAAGCAGCGGAAAAAAAGTGAATAAATATAGTAGTTGATAGTTCCCAACAATTGGACAATGGTTGGTCACAGTGGTAGTGGAATTAGTGAAAGTGGATGTGTGCGTAGCACGGACTATTTACCCTAAAGGACCCGACACCGGAACGCTTCCCGTACTAGTCAATTCAACCGCGAGATAGTTCAAATACGACTATCTTTCGCTCTCGCTCGAGCGCGTAACTCCGGCAACATCTCCTGCAGGATGACGATTTGTGCCGTTATCTATCACATTCCCAAATAATACAAAAACGTCAGGAGTTACTAAAGATGGCATATCCTTCCACAGGTAAAAATTTTAATACTTCTATGTTCCGCGCGCCTAGCAAATTTTTGGCGAGCCCGGTTCCCATACATAGAGTCAGGTCCATTAGGGTACCTAGTCCGTGGTGCGTAGTAAACAAGCATTTAGAGATTTAAAAAAAATATAAGGTAATTGTTTTGACGAAGGAGCATCTGCCAAGAAACTTTGTCGGAATTTATATATTGCGTTCCAGTCAATTTAATGTTGTACACAAATTTTCTTTCATTCTTCGTTTGTTTTTAATTTTAGCGTGATGTAACAGAAAAGTCTCGGTAAACTAAATTTCATAAAATATTAGACTCAATATTCTATAATCCTTATATTATAAGTTATAACCTTCATACCAACAAGGTATTTGTTTTTTTTTAATGGCTTAGTCACCCTACTTCACCAGTTTGGCACCGTGATGTCAACCTAAGACACGTTGGTGAATTAGGCTGGTGCCACGTCAGTCATCAGTACCTCATAATCGAGCCGGATACACTCAACTGAACCAGAAACCACGAATCATGCTTGATAGCCGCTTCGAAGCTTTCGTGGTTGGTGCTAATCCGAACGGGTTAAACCCTAACATCTCGTTTGGTAGGGAAGGGGTAGGTACCTAGAATTTCACGTGGCATGCAAACCAGGCCAGCCTTAATGGTAGGAAGGTCACTGAGTACTGAGCGAATACCGAACCATCGCACCACAGAGCTGCTGACGCTAATAAGGAAGTAGGCAAGTTGGTAAGTAGTTACATAGTTTTACACTTTTTATGCGCTCCTGCGTATGCCCAAGTAAAACTTACTAATTAAGTTTACACTTACAATATGGTCAATGCCTTATATTTCCTATTATAATTTTTGACGCAAGTTTTTAATAAAGTTTTACAAATAGTAATGGAAAAAAAAATTATTCGAAATTGAAATCGAAGAATTCGGAGGTGGTGAAACCGAATTAAATCAAACTGAGACAGGCGGCCAGTACGCAGCTAGGTATGTGTACCGTCTCGACGCAGATAATGATAGCTTTCGAACATTTCCGACGCGGATTCTCGAGTTGTCTCGGCTTGTTTATTTAAAAGCAATACTGAATGGGACGCACCGCGAGATAACCAAGACCGTGAAATTGAAGTCACGTTTGACCGCTTATTTATTTGTATCATCATCAACATCATCATCAGCGTTTAACCGTTTACTGCTGGACATACGCCTCTCCAATTTGTTTCCAACCCTTCCGGCACTCGGCAGCACAAATCCATCGTTTGCTCGCGACGTACCGGATGTCGATATTATTTACATCTTCTTTGCCGCCATTGTATTCGCCCCACTGCTAGGTACAGGCCTCTCTCATTTAAATGATATGAGACAATGTTGTCATACACTTCCACGGTGACCAGCCGGCTTGGAGGTAGGTTTCCTAACGATGTTTTCATTCACCGGAGTGTCACAGCCACTTCAGCACAAATTATAAATATTGTGCAGTGGGGATCGAACCCGCACCTCCCGCTTGAGAGGCGTGCTCTTGTCCGCCAGACTAATCTGACACTCACTGATATTATTTGCATATTTGTAAATAAATATTGTTGCGTGTTATGCTTTATTTAGCATCATCCATCACTCACTGAACGCTGAAGAGCCACATTGAAATATTTAGCAAGTTCAGTGATCACAGCGAAAAAGAACAGGCAAGAAACTTCTCTGCACTTAGTTTAAAAAAATTATTGCCACTGCCTCTTCGTACGCACGTGTCTTCATTATTATTTCGTACTCCTTTAGTCATTATTTTTCAGACAGAATTCTTGAGAAATTTAACATTTGCATGATAAGTGTCATATTTTTTTTCCTGTATAATATATCCGTCATGTTATCCAATACATGTAAGTAATTCTAATTATATTTTGGTATTAAACGTAAATAAAATAAATACTAGTGCGGAAAAATAAAATGGGGCTGAACTTCCCATACAAACGTGAAAAGAACAAGGTTTACAGCGCCAGGCTGCTCGCCACTTGAGCTTCACGCCACAAACGAGAAACAAGGTAAGCTGAAGGCGCTAATGCTGAAAGATGGCCTCTAACGTCAGCTAACTGGGGAGGAGGAATCGAACAGGAAACGGGAAAACGGTCACAAATCACCCCCTTGTACCTCTAACGTGACGTGCAGACCACATACTCGAAGGTAGGGGTTTAGACGACGCGAGATGGCCAGCTAGCTAAAATAGCTGCTAATACAATGGGTTACGTACGATCTGGTTTGAAGAAGCAATTGTGAAGACATTTTATGAGAATTAAATTTACTTTATAGTCAGAAAAATATTGTGAAAACAGCGTTAAGATAGAATGAGCTGTAAGATGAAAAGCGTACTTAAATTGAAACAACCGAATCATTAACAAACGCAAATACTCGTTCCGATAAAGCTGTTCTTGAAGTTTGTCCTTATTTTTTTTATTTCCTTAATCGGAAGATCTTTCAAAAAATAATCGATTCCAAAAAAAAAACACTACCACGGAAAGCGTATTTCGGTATTTCACATGGCTGGACATTATATTACAACTCCCAAAAGCAAAACATGCATCTACTAGACTCTATCCACATCGATCGCGCACCAGATTCGTTCTACTGTCAAACAGGATGACACATTCCCTTTACATCCAGAGACTTACGAATTCAGCCCCCACAGACTCGCCACAATTACCAAGTTATTAAAAGACCAGAGCGTTTCTCATTGTCGGCCATAACTTTTGTTGCATGTTGAAAGGCCCGTGGTTCCTTGGTTACTATTCTGCTCTAGAT
The DNA here is from genome assembly GCA_009867175.2 of Adela reaumurella. Taxonomy (NCBI): domain Eukaryota; kingdom Metazoa; phylum Arthropoda; class Insecta; order Lepidoptera; family Adelidae; genus Adela; species Adela reaumurella. The sequence continues at coordinate 528 of WYDE02158753.1, read as the reverse complement.
CCACGGCATATTCTTTCTACGGATTTCAATAACAAAGACTTTTAACTTCCCTTGTTATTATTATAGAACAAGCTAATTTCTAAAGAACGAGGAGCTGCGTCGAATTTCAGGGATGGGATGTTTTTGTGAACCTGTTTCGGGGACGTGATTGAAATGCAGAGCATTCACCGTCTTTAATATTCTACGAATGCCGCCTAGAACACGTGAATAGTAGCAAGATATGGTGTGAAAATTGTAAACCAGTTCGATGAAAAGATACATCAAAGATGAACGTGTGAATCGTGCTGAATAAGCTAAAAAAGTCAAATAAAAATAAATAATCATACTTTTCTACTGAGTCGAAAGTAATTATTCCCACTCACCTAGCAGTGTCAGACGCCAAAGGAATTCTGGTAGAAAATGCCTATAGGCATTAAGTGTTACCTTTAGCCCTTATTTTATGTATTCATATATACATACATAGCGTCACGCCTGTTTCCCAGTGGGGTAGGCAGATACAACGGATCTCCACGTGCCACGATCCTGACA
>WYDE02158643.1:0-11084 GCA_009867175.2 Adela reaumurella | reverse complement strand
AAATCCACTCTTCGCTATCTGCGTGCGGGCAAGCGGCCGGGCCGAGCGTTGTTGGTGAGGTGGGGTAGAACGCCGTGGCCGAGCGACCCAGACGGCCGTAAACTAGGATTATTTATGGGGACTCGGACCGCACACGGCCATAAATAACCAGCCATCGAATTAAGACAAAAGCCAGCATCGATAAGGAGCGATGCGATTAGAGCACTATTCATTGTTCTGAGGCTCGCGGGGAAAAATAAGGCAGCAGTGCGAACCGCGGGAACCCTCCGCGGACCGCTGTGCCCCACCACGCGCCGCCTCCACCGCTCTGATGAGCTCAGAGTCCTGGACTACCTACTTAGATTTCGTGGCCGAATCGTACTTCAGCAACGACATAGAACTTAGAACACATAGGATCACGGGCAAATTTGTATAGAATTCGAATTGTCAGCAGAGTTAAAATCATTGCCCACTGAAAGCTTTTGGGTAATTTAAATGATTTATTTCATACTGTGGCAGCCAAGTCGAAATCAAACGAGACCATAGTGTTTTAGTAAATTTAAAAATAAAAATTAGGTAGTTAATTAAATTACCAGTTAGTTGGGTATATTATATATTCGGTGTATTTGAATCAACTGATTTCCTTTTAGGGGGCTGTCCTGTAGCCTAAACTGAGCAAATTTAGATCTACAACATTTAATTTTGAAAATTGGAAAAAAAAAACTTTATCTATACATTGGATGAAAGGTTACATTCGACATACGATACGATAAATGTGTGGAGGAATCGATGTTTCAAAAATTTTAGAAATACAGGTGCTCAGTTAAGCTAAAGAACCCCCTAAAAGGAAAGCAATTGCTTAAGAGGGTGACTTTAAATATGTGTTAGAATTTTTTACGATTCAGTCGTAGGCGATTTGCTTACACGTTGAACACATATTTTTCTTTGTATTTTTCTAAGTTAATTTATCTGGTGCATCGACTGCAGCGTTACTTCACAATATAAAAATTGTGACTTTAAATAATTAATAATAATTAGTTCAAGAAGTAAGTATAATGAAAATTCAGAAATTCCCTTTTTCTGTTGTTTCATACTGTGTTTATTTACAGAAAATATGTTTTTTTTCTTATCTATCATACACACCTCTTAATCACATCTCAAACATTTTATTGCAGAGGTCCCTGTGTGCTTCAAAGTTTTTGTGATGAAACTTCTTTAGTCGCGGTTGGGCACATTGTGCTGCAGGAAACGAAATGTGAAATGTTGAAGTTTCGCTTCTAACGCTTAAGAGTCCATGTGTTTTTTTTTTAAGATTTTTAAATTTTAGTTTAATTGGATGCAAAATTAGTACTTACCCAAACACCTCCAGTGGAGGTAGCACTCTGTGAAAATCCTGATAAGGTAACATTACGAAACGATGGTGTTGACACTTATAGAGGTGACTGGGAGATATGCCTCTGGCAATAAGTCAGCCTTCTATTAACCTGCATGGTACATAATCCCACATAGAATAATAACCACATATACGCTACACAATTTATATAAATGTGATCTCTAGAAAAGAGGGCTAATGATAAACCTTCTAATGAGATTTGGTTTCAGTTTAGCCACTCAAAATGACCAAATCCCCGATTGTCACAGGCTGGAGAGTGGACACTGCAGCTTTGTCCATAATATCCAGGAAGTTTACTGAATCATTTTTTATACAGGCTGCTCTTTTTAATTTTAGATTTTGGTTTTTTCGCGCTAAGCATGCACTTATAATATGCACTTATGGGTTGCGGAGAAGCCTGGTTGGTTAGCGCACGCTTCTTACCCGAGAGGTCCTGGGTTCGAGACCTGGTATGCGCACAATTCCGCACCCCGGTGAAGGAAAACACTTTGAGGAAACCTATACACTAGCAATACGAATGTGTTGTAGTGTATAAAGGTTGACTGGTTGCCTCCGGCAATAAGTCCGCCTTCTGCTAAGCAGAAAAGTGTACATTTATTTTTTTTATTTTAGTTATAAAATATGTATACTACGAGTATATGAAACATAAAAATTAATGAAATTTCGAAAAATTATTCAGCTACGTCAGGATTTAAACCTTCGCAGGGCTAAATAATTTTTGGAAGTTTTATGAATTTTTCTGTTTCATATAGTTTGAATTTTTAGCATAATTTCTGCTAGGTACCTTAATTTATTTGAAATAATTTTAAAGAAAATCGAGTATTGACTGTCTGGAACTCGACCTTTCTTATCTCAGCTCACCGGGTTTATTGAAGGAAATCCTTGCATTTACTGAAGTAGGTACGTACAAAATTATCAACACGAAATTGATGACAAAAGCGCCTAGAAGCCAAGGCAAAACTCAAGTCAGTCAGACTAGCTAGGTAAATATATTGTTTTTTTTTCAACATTACAGGGTTGCGAATTGCGACCCTGTATTTGTGTCAGATTAGCCGAGCGGGCAAGAGAACGCCTCTCAAACGGGAGGTGTGGGTTCGATCCCAACTGGGGGCACAATATTTACAACTTTAGAATTTGTGCTACATGGCTGCTGATATTCCGGAGAAGGAAAACATCGTGAGGAAACTTATTTCCAATCCGGTTGGTCACCGTGGAAGTGTATGACTAAATCCTATCATATCATGTAAATGAGAGAGGCCTATACCCAGCAGTGTGGTGAATGAAATGGCTGCAAAGGAAGGAAGGAAGGAATTGCAAACGACTGTACCTACATAATACCTATCATGTATTTGACTGAATCTTGATACCTACGGTCGGGATTGAAATCAAATATGTAGGCAAGTACACATCTAGCTAGACTCCAGATTAGACTGCGATATTACCTAGATGCTCGCTCGATTACATTAATCTGACTGAAGCCAGACATGCTGCCACATATTCAAAGTGAAACGTCGATTTGATTAACTTGGATTCAGGCTAGCAATCAGATTATGGTATGATGAATAGAGTTTGCAGTGTTAATACATACTAATACGTAATACAATCTCTAGGTACTTCGTCATCATCGTATTCGACTTGTGTTATGTATGTAGGAGGGTGTGTATATTTTCGATATTACCAAAATTTTATGAGCATTGAGGATTCATTTGCTACACATTCACACTCTTTTCTAAATTGGCTTGATCTGTATCTATTTCTGCATGTAGGTATTAGTATATGCTATTTATTATATTGTTTAGATATCTATTTCAGTATTTTATTGGATTTTTTAATGCTTATTTTTTTAGCGCTTGAGCCTGGACAGCCAATTCAGCGTTGGAATGCTGCGTGGACAATGGGTTCCTTCAGAGGGGCTGGCATGGAGGACAGGCTGGACGGAATCTACCTATTACATTTTATAGGTGTACCTGTATTTTTGTTATTAATTTAATTTAATTTTCAAGTAGGTATTTATAAATGTAATTTGTTACTATGATATTATTAAATAAATGGTGGCCACCTTTTAATAGTATTAAATAATATAACATTACTAACTTGTATGTTTGTCTATTTGTAACTTTATATATGTATATATATATATATGTATATAAATTGCTACTATTCTCTCTTATTACTCGTATGCCTACGTCGAGCGAGACCCTTTACCACATCCCAAAGGTTTGCTAGAATATAATGCATATCTGCATTAAGCAGTCCTTTTGCACCTTATTTTAGAGCAAAATTGTGTGCAATAAACATAAAAAACAAATATACAATACATTGAGTTGATAATATATATAAACTTAATGTATCCCACCCAAGTATCTACATTGTATATATCTTTTTGTTCGATAATTAATTAGGCTACACAGACATCCCTAAACTCCAAGCTTCATGTCTTCTATATTTAATGTTCAACTTTGCCTTGATGCGAGGATATAAGGTGTCGAAAAATCGATGGATAACCTTGCAGGTGGTCACTGTCCAGCTAGTTACTAGGTATTCAAAATAAATAAAATGACCTGTGTTCAAAAACCTCTGTTTTCGTGATAAGGGTACTTTGTATTTTTCTCCGCCATTGCTCCGAATATTTGTGAAAAAAATCTGTCACCACTTGCAAAAGTTGAATTAAGATTTTTTGGGATACAGGACAAAAGACATTAGACAATGCTTTCATGAATACAGATTCCATTCAACCTTAGTTTATCCGACAGCTTAACTCCAGTTGCTTTATTCATGAGAAGGACAGTTATGTCTCGGATGTTCTTCATGTCATTATGGTTATCGATCTTGAATCATGCTGTATCTGCGCACGCGCCTGTCCATCTGCACCGCAGTGACATCTGCCGGATAATTAAGAGTTTGAGGTCGCCAGGCCAGTCGACACCTACTCGCATCAGTGCGGTGCGGCGTAGAGTAGCTAGAGAAGTGGCCTCGGCTACACAATGGTCATTCAATTGAATGAAAATAATCTTTACACCCACGCGACCCTTTGTGCGTCCGCGCTGTTATTATAGCATTGTGTAGGAGGTGCCGGACGGTTGACCGCTGCCCTGCAGTACACACGAACCTTTTGATGCTCTACTAGATGATAGTTGATTAGCATTAGCACACGATTCGTATGTTAGGGTAAAATTTATTAATTGAGTTCACAAAACAGCATCAACCGTCGAGAAACCGTCTTGATACAATCTGTAGCAGGTATACTGCCAGCGAGCATACTGGTGGCTATAGACAGGAGAAGGAAACGTGGGAAGGAAGACCACCAGCTAGGTGCGATAACGACATAAAGCACCTCGGAGGCCAACAGTCGTTCAGTACCTCTGAATGATAAATAAAAGTATTTTTATGTTATCATCCTGTTATGGTTGGCTCACATAATCGTGAACCATGATACGTCACCTCACGGATTATGGTGCCACGACAGATTGAGTACAAACTTTTTTCAGTCCGGTTACACAGACCTAGACGGAAAACAGCTATTATTTACCTAACCGTATCAATAATCCTGCATTATGTTCGGCAAAAATGGGTTACTCCTACCGCATATCTGAGCCTATTTAGGTGAGGGGAAGGGTTCCCTCGCGATGTTTTCCTTCACGGGACCGATGAATACAAACACTAGATAGATGCATGCCAGTACACTCGTGCATAGTTTGAATGAAGATTGAGGTAAAGGAGTAAGTATGTATGTCCAGCCGCAAAAGATGGTTTGGCTGACAAATACAGTCAAAATTATCTACCTATAGCATAGATATTTATCTTGCTAGCTGCTAACGTTAAATTCTCATAAAAGCTACAAATCTATTTATTTTATATTTTTTCATGTTTATAATTTACATTCCTAACGTAAAAATAGATACGGAGCTACCTTAATGTGCCTACTGCGAAGGTAATGTAACGTAAATTCTAATAGACAAATAATAATAATAAGAGTATGTAAATAATGAATTGTTGTTTACTAAAATTTCCTCCACTTATGTTTGGCCGAGTGCGTGGAGGAGGCGTAGATTGCATCGGCAGCACCAGATGATGCGGAGGCGGCTCCTGCAGCGGCACCTACTGAGGCGGCTGCTGTATCGGTGGCGGTCCTGGGGCGGAGGTGGTTGCTGTGGCGGCAGTTGCAACGCGACGGAAGCATCGGTCAACTCGAGTGCGGGATCAGAGTGCGGTGAATGCGCAGCATCACGCTGACGGTTGCGGATGTAACGCCGAAACACCACACACAAGGGCCGGGAACTCAGAGGAGAAAGAATGAGTGAATGTTTCAGGAGAAGGAATGTCTTTTCTTTCTCCGCGGATACACGCAGCTTTAAGGAGGAAATATTGGTGTCAGCCCAGTACGATTGAAGACGTTCGACACTTTCTAATTGTTCTTCTTTATCCCGGACGTGGCGGATGATCTCCTCGACCTTTGTGTTTTTCGAAGATGAGAGCCATGCGGCAGGCTACTTTCAAACTGCTCTATTCAGGGAGCGCAGAGCCACGCCCATTGCGCCTCTTCATTTTCTTCTTTCGGCTTTTTACCATTATAAATTCTTCCTTATCTTGAGCGTTCTCCTGGCAGTTCAGGTGGGTTAGTAGGCTGAGACGACGCAGTCGCTTTAACTGCTCTTTCGCTTGTGCGCCTAGCCAAAGTGCAACGACTTTTCGGGCGATCAGCAATAGGGCGACGGAGAGGCTGCACTTGCACGTAGTACAGATGACGAGGCATCGACCGCACCGTCAGCACTCATGTAACCTTCGAGCGTCGACTTGGAACCGTTGGGTGACGGACGACACATGGCCACCTCGCTGTCTTGTGTTCACGTTGCGCACACTCAGCGTTTCGTCCAGTAGTGGCACCGTAGGCTTAATGCGGTCACGCGGCAGAGTCAGGGTTAATCCTGAAGGAACGCCGTCACGCAATAACATTGGACTCGCTCGGAACTTCCATATGTTGTTGACACCCAGCTTCTGAGAACACATGGCTTTTCGAAATCGTTCCTTTGTCGTACGGCGATAATGTGGGACCGTCTTCCAGTAAATGTATTACCTACCACCTGGCGATCTTGATGTGTTAATAAATTGGACAACGACCTATTCGTCCGCCTTTTCACTGGTGGCATGACGCCTGTCTGAGCGCGGTTTCGTGAGGAGTGGTTTTATTGGCTGTGTGTGCTGTTCTTTTGAAATTTTGGACACAGCCACTCAAGCCGGTTGTCTATAAAAAAATCAAAATTGCAAGACCTTAGTACTTTCTTTATCTTATGCTTCTTTAGGAAAAATTATTTAGGAACAATCAAAATTGCAGACCTAGGTAGGCACTTTCTTTTTCTTAAGTTTCTTTAGTAAAATTAGGGTCTCGTATAGACGTAAGTCTCAAAGTTTGGAAAATGTCATATTTAAATTTAATATCCTACCTAATGCACTGCACTAACACGTAATACTAACACTAGATACTCTATAAAAAATTTATAGGGCAAGGGAAGTAGAGTACTCACCCGTACACGCTGAACTACAATCGGCACGAGACGAACAATTGCAAAAATTGCCCTAATGATAAATTGGTGACCGAATCTAATGCGAACTCGCTCCTTTCAGATCAAAATAAGGGTAGCAAGGTAATACGTAGGTGGAGCAGAGAAGTGCAGTCATATTATACAGCCGCATACGACAATACGCCGCCACAACTGCTCTCTTTACGTCGTGGACAATATCACAAACAAACACAATACAATGTTACTGATGATTTATTTGTTAATTGCATTGACTGGGCTCGCTCGTCCGGGCCCGACAGATAGCTGGACGTGTCATATTTTTGTTGGAATTTTTATATTGATTTCGGAGTGAATGGAAGAGTTATGGGCGGATGTAGTAGTACTGCGTGCTGCGTGCGACAGCGACTGTAGGAAGTAATTCCGGGGAGACATTAATCATGACTGCTTCCAGGCTTTGTTCGAGGTTAGTAGTTGTTTGAGGTAGCTATACCAGTAACCTACTTGTCTACCACCTATACACGTGTTGGTTGGTTGAAACCACAGTTACATGTACAATTTGCCTGAGGAATTACGTAGCTCAGAGTCTTGGCATTTTCAAGAACAGATTGAAACAGTACTACCTCAAGGAATACTTGTCATCTCTTTACTATATTTTTCAAGTTGCTTTATAACGTATCTTCGTTTCCCCTTTCGCGTTTCAATATTATGAGCCAATTATAAGTCCTAATAATTAAGTATTATAAGTCCTAATTCAATTCAATTCAGAGTCGGTTCATGTGCCGAGTTTAATTTATAATTGTTATTCTTTTTATATTTAAACAAAATTAAATAGCTTACTTGCGGTGAACTACCTGTTACTATTGTCCGACTATATTCCAGTCTGGTGGGTGGACAGGGAGAGATTGACTAATGTTAATATGCTCTTGATGAATGTTAAAATTTATGCTCATTGAAAATTTTAAATCTTTGTATTTTAAATTTAAGTTCATCCAATAAACGGTTCCTATTCTATTCTATTCTATATGTCCGTTGTTCCAGACTGCGCGTACCTATTGAATCTGTATAATAATGCTATGTTTATCTCTATAATAAAGGATAATATTTAACTGAATATTAATGCAAGTGGTATTTTCGTCTTAATCTTCCCTGTAAAATGTTCATACACACACATATACCTACACACGTCACTCACGCTTTAATCCCGACAATCGGGGTAAGCAGAGCAATCAGCAGAGCAAGTGCTGCAAGAACTCGGGTAAATTACAGCATAACACCGACCACCACGTTTCTGCAAGGTTTTCGGACAAGACATCTATCAAGCAACATGTAAGGCACGAAGTTCCACTACTGCTTGACTCGGTAGAAGTCCGTGCCAAGGTGGCTAGCCTGTCGCCCTTTAGCACGGCATCTTGCCCTTATCCCTTAGTCGCCTTTTACGACATGCATGGGAAGAGATTCAGTGGGGTCATTCTTTTAAGTACCGGCCCCATACGGTACTGTTCATAAACTTCCTCTAAATGCGATAATGACGATTCTATATTTTTTTTGTAGTGAATGATTTCGTTTCTTCGATCTCTTCGTCATTTTTATGTATTTTATGTTTTACAAAATGCTCGACATTGAGTTTATTTCACGAGGTCTTTCCTCCAATAGTTTCAATACTTCCATCTTTCACCGACCTAAAGGATTCTTCTGGTAAAATAATTCCTCAAGTACCTACTATTTACGCGGTATTAGACAATCCTCAGAGTGTCAGATTGGCCGAGCGGGCAAGAGCACGCCTCTCAAGTGGAAGGTGTGGGTTCGATACCCAATGGGAGGACAATATTTATAACTTTAGAATTTGTACTAATGGCCGCTGACATTTTTAATTTTTTTGTTATTGAAACTGACACGGAAGGTTACACCACCTAATGAACCAGTTTTTCTGGTACCAGTGATGTCAGCATAAACACCTTGGTGAATTATGTAGGAGGGGCCATATCAGCGCTTCTCTCAATTCCAGTCGGCTCCACTGAACTGGACGGAAAACACGAACTATGTTTCATAGCTGATTCGACCGACCTTCATTCAGTGCGGTGGTACCAACGCGGGCGGGTTCAGCTCTATACCACCATGTAAGGAGAGGGAAGGGACCTACAGTTGACGTGGAATCCGAACCACGGCCAGCGTCCACGGTCACCCATCCAAGTCCTGGCCGCGCTCAGCATTGCTAAACTTCGGTAATCAAATACTGAATATCGCAACCACTGAGCCAACGACGCTGATAAAGGTGTGTTTCCACCAAGATGTTACTTTTTCGAGAAGGTCACCGTGAGCAACAGTTTCGGTTCTCGCATTCACTGCTGAGGCCTCTCTACCTTTCCAGTCTTTAATGAACTCTTCGTTCACTGTGCATTTTTTTATTTTTTTTTACTTTTCTATTTTCGATTTTCCGCGGACGGTACCTACTGCACTCCCCCGCGTGTGGATATTAAAAAGCTGGGCGTGGGTTAATTAGAAATTTAACCTGTTAATAAATTACTGACTCGCCACCCAAGGCGTGGCACACTCCACAAACACGGACAGACAAATAGCAGCGCACGCGTGTACATACTTACATAGAGGTATTCCCTTGAGAAATCTTGAGTGAGGATGAGGCATCGGTCACGGAACGAACGGTGTCGCATGGTGTAACGCGCCTTGTCCATGGGGTGGAGTAATGTGCAAGTTTTTTTTTTCAACACATATAACCCGTTCAGATAAAGAAACGTTTTATAACGAAACTGAGTGTAGCATGACATCTCTCTCACACGTATTGATGTCATGCTTTGTGTGAGAGAAATGTCATGCTTCACTTAGTTTCGTTATGAAACGTTTCTTTATCTCAACGGGTTATAACGTTTAAGATCTTTTCCCAGCTCCGGGATTTTCCCGGGAATACTTGTCTCTAGTCTCATCGGCTCGTCGAATACTGAATCTGCTGGATGTGCGGAAAAGATAGACCTTACTTAGTTTATAACTTCACTTGGAAAATGTAACTTGGAATAGGTTTGGAAAATATCCACGTCACCAAAAACACTCCCATTTCTAAATGTGTGGGTCTTCGTGCCTTACATGCTGCTTGATATCTTGTCCGAATGCCTTGCGAAATGTGGTGGTCGGTGTTGTGCTCTAATGTACCGGAGTTCCTGCAGCAAAACACCGTTTGCTCTGCTTACCCCGATTTTCGGGAATTAGCGTGAGTGATATGTATCGTGAGTGGTATGTATGTATGTTAAACTTAATTTATTCGTGAATAGTTTTTCAGAAGTTTCGGTCCTTATTACTAATTAAAAACATAATTCACCAAATCATTCATTTATATTTTATTTGAAATGTGTATGTAATCTCAAATGACATAAGGACTGATATTTAAATTAAGGTATAGGGTAGTCCCCAGTTAAATAAAGATGAGTTAGTTTTTCATTTCAATTAGTGGCAATAATGAAGAATGCAGTTCGTGTGTCCGTCTGTCCGTTTGTGTCCAAGCACTTTCCGTGATTCGAATTCACGTAAATTTGTATGCATCCTCCCAGGTGGCCCAAAGCACAGCCAGATGTCAGCAAATCCGATTCATTTAAGCGTTTGCCAACCTGGCGGGTGTTCTTCGCGATATGAGAAAATATAAATATCCCCCAAACAACTTAATCGAATTTCAAGTTAATGGGACCGATGGAAAAGTATTAAGTACCACACAAGTCTACGTTTACACCAATAATTAGTACCTGGTTTTGCCTGGATAATACAACCCACTCAAAAATAGTTCTTATTACGGACGGGTCAGTGTCCGGTTTATACCGCTACTTTTCTACTTATTTATGTATTGTTACTCCCTAAAATATACTGTCACTGCACAGAGTTTCGTCAAAATTCGTTCATTGGTTTTACTTGAAAACGGTAAAAAAAAAAAGAAATAGTCAAACGAAAATAATAAAAACTGTTCTAAGATGTTGAGTTCCTCATTTTAAAGTCGCCATGATTGAATATATTTAATGAACAGATTTTTTGCCATTACTTGTTTATTATGGGTAAATATTTTTTTTTTATCGAAATAAATAAATACATAGATAATAGCGTTTTACTATTTATCTTCTAGTTTATTTAAAAAAAAATTTTTTTATGTCAAATAAATTTATTTTCTCTTTGCTTCGTTTTTTAAACATTTCATAGGT
>WYDE02158642.1:0-16972 GCA_009867175.2 Adela reaumurella | reverse complement strand
ATGAAGGTCGGTCGAAGCGGCTATGAACATAGTTCGTGTTTTCCGTCCAGTTCAGTGTAGCCGGCTGGAATTGAGGGAAGCGCTAATATGGCACCTACCTATATAATTCACCAAGGTGTTTAGGCTGGCATCACTGGTACCAGAAAAACTGGTTCATTAGGTGTAGCCATTCGTTTCAGTTTCAATAAAAAAAAATGTAGTTAGGATATAGCTAGGGTATATAGACTGACCTCACCGCGTAATTCATCACACATAACATGCAAATGACTCACTTCGGATAAGATCTGTGAAGTTCTCATCAAAGTATCAAGACGCCATGTTCCGTGTGTTCCGGGTACGTTTGTGTGCGAACGTGTGACATTTCCAACTCATTGTTCGCTCGTCACGCTCGCTGCCTAAACTGAACGCAGAGCCACAAATCTGATAGATCTGAAACAATACGCACGCGTTCATTTACCTAAAGACTCTACTTCATTTACATGCAATATTAAAGAACCTAGAGGTTATTCAATATTAAACACCTATTGAGGTTGAAATAATTTTTTTTTCTTTTTAAAATTGTCTTGCTAAATTTAATTGTGTTTTTAATTGTTTAAATTTTTTCAATTATTAAGCATGCAATACTGTTATAAAGGTATATTAATTTATTATGAATGAATATGAATAATATGAAGCACGATATCGACCATATTAATATAGTCTATTCAATAAATCATTTTGCGTGGGAGTGTTTTGGAAAAACTAAAAATCTCATTCTGGCAACTACTAATGTAGAGGAACAAGTCAACCGAGAAAATTATTCTGACTGGTGGCAAGCCCTTTGACAGCAAGTAATGGTGTTGCCAGAATGAGTGTTTTAATTTATCCTAAAATTATCATTTAGACTGACTTATTGAACATACTCTAGTAGACAATATCTAATACATACTATACAGTATTTCAAAATAGTATATAGTATTTCTAAAGTGTACATGTAATCAATCAATAAATAATTTTTTTTTTATCTTGAGTAAAACAAGTTACACTTGATTCGTCATTTCATTTACAGGTAGTTTCATTTAATTTAAATATTTTACAGGAAAGCGTGTGGGAATACCACACGCCATGTGGAACGACGAGATCAGGTACCATGGATTAAAAAGTATGGATAACTCGTACGTAGGTGAGAGAGGTAACAACGCACATGCCCCCAGGGGCACTGACAGCCCGAGCTCGAGAGGGAGATGGAAATACGACTACGTCTCACATTAACATTGACATCACATCGCACACGCAACGTCTGCCGCCCGCGTGCCGTATTCTTACCCGTTTCGTGGCGACCGCTGAGTAATCCATCTCAGGTATAATATGTCGCGGGGCAACGATTGTGTGTTGAAGAGTGTCGGGAGCGTTAAAAATAATTGAGAGGCGTGTGTTCAGCATTGAACGACTAAACGATGATGATAATAAAATATATTATGATAACAATGACCAAGTATTTTTCAAATGCATTTGTATTGCTAAGGTAAAAATTAAAATATTTTAACACAACAATCTTTCCTAGTCTATAGTACGGGCCACCAGCGTTCATGAATTGTCGTAATTTGTAATTTAACTATGTATAGGAAAACAAATTAACAATTACTCGACAAACAGTCGCTCGTGTCGTGTCACCCCCGCCCCGCCCCGCCCCGGACCACCCTCCGGCCTCCGCGACCGCGTCCCTACTTCCGGTTCTAGCAATTGTTTAAACATTTACGATTTCGTTACTGTTAGTATGTAAATTGAAAAGGCTCAGTTAACTTTACAAGGTGGATAGATGTACGCCAGTCTTGTCGCAACTGTGTTCGCTATAATCGATAAGGGCGTTCAAAAATGTTCAGGGGATTCTTCTTGCCAGTTCTCCTAGAAAGTTGGGAATTGTTGTGTGCGATGAGCTAATGGCATATAGAATGAGCCTACAAAATTTCAGTACGATCGGGCTAGCCGTTTTAGAAAAAAATTCCAGCGAAGTTTCTTGCTAGTTCTTCTAGAAAGTTTAAAATTGGTGTATGTTGAGCTATTGTCGTAAAGAATGAACCTACAAAAGTTCAGCCAAATCGGCAGAACCGTTTAGGAGGAAATTCGTCCTAAAATCTGCACCGCCGCAAAATCTCAAGAACAGTTTTTTTTTACCAGTGCGTACTCCCTGTCATGACGTCCGGATGTGAAACGTGGGCTCTAACGGCTGACATAGCCAAAAAGCTCCGTGTCGCCCAGCGAGCCATGGAGCGAGCCATGCTGGGAATATCGCTACGACATAAGGTGCGAAACAAAGAAATTCGCTGACGTACCAAAGTAGTAGATATTGCACACCGGGTGGCAAAGCTAAAATGGCAGTGGAATGGACACGTGAGCCGCAGGGATGACGGAAGTTGGAGCGACCTTGGACAGGTAAAAGAAGTCTGGGAAGATCACCCGCTAGGTGGGACGTCACCAAGTACGTCGCGGGCAAACGATGGATTCGTGTTGCCGAGTGTCGAGAGGATTGGAAACAAATTGGAGAGGCGTATGTCCAGCAGTGGACGGTTAAACGCTGATGATGAAGTATCAGATAGTTCAGACTTTCTCCAATGTATCTATTAAAGTACCTAATGCAAATTACCCCTTCGAAACACGCATAATATATTTTTCCGGATTGGATATACGGAATCCTAAAGTTTCCTCCCCCAACCGCCACCCGCCCCTAGAGCTCAGGTGTTCATCACATCTGCCGAGCGCGGAGTTCGATCGGTATGATGAGTTATTGTTACGCTTTTTACAAGTAGCACGATATATCTTGACACGCAATACGTACAAGGTATGGCTACATAAAATAAAATAAAAAATTAACACCAGCAATATATGAAGCACAGCACATAAATTGGTTCAATAGTTTGTAATTGATGCGAAAGCGAATAGAAATAAATACCACACAGTGAGATAGACATTTCAGAAAGACATAGGGCCCCAAAAGATGGGGCTAAAAAATGAGGCCCTAAAAGATTACAGCAAGTCCCAACACTCATATTAAATCAAAATGTATCGATATGCAGACACGAATGTCTACTCCATTTTATAAGTAACCATTATGTCTATTTAATTAAATTCTAAACGACATTCCTTCCATGAAAGACAACGCACAGCCTAAACCGCTGGGTGTTGAAGTTAAATTTAAATTTGCGTCTCGACGCAGTGTGACACGCAACTCATGCACGAGTTAGGTAAACATTACATGTCATGGAAATTTAAACCTATCGTAGTCATGCTTAGTCGCTCTTAATGAGTCAATGATACCCAGGCCACTCCAGGGTGAACCACTGGGTAGATTTTTTTATAACAAAATTATTGAAGTATTACAGTAGGTTTCCCTCCCAGCCAGCTGGAGCTCCGCGCCTCGCCTCCTGCCGCTATTGAAACTTTGATCGAACTCATCAATCGTTTTCACGTTTTATTTCAGTATTTTTTAAAACATTTTTTTTAAATTGTTTTAGATCTTTTACGATTCAGTCATTGGCGATTTACTTACAATTTTTATATTGTGAAGTAACGCTGCAGTCGGTGCACCAAATAAATTAACTTTGAAAAATACAAAGAAAAATATCTGTTCAACGTGTTGTCCGAAGATTTAAGTTAATTTATCTGGTGCATCGACTGCAGCGTTACTTCACAACAGTTGTTTTTCATCACTAGCTGTGCTCTTGACATCGCCCGAGTGTATAGAGTCAAACGCGAACCTCAGTGCATGCAGATCACACTTGGTCGATTTTTGTTGCGCTGTAATGATGAAATATGACAAGCTGATTCAGGATAAGAATGATTAATATTGTAAAAATCGCATCACCGCATAATAAGCCATTATAAGCGAAGAAGACGACAGATAGACAGACACAGCAACAGGCAGGCAGACATATAGACAGACACAGCAACAGACAGGCAGACATATAGACAGACACAGCAACAGACAGGCAGATATATAGACAGACACAGCAACAGACAGGCAGACATATAGACAAACCTCTTTGGTAGAATTTTAATTTGGGAATTAAAAAAAGTATCAGTTCAAACCTTTTCCATTCTTCCTTAATCGTTTTCGAGTCAGATGAACTAATAAATTTTTTTCGAGGTCAATTTTTTCTAAACTTCAGTACCTTATTCATATCTCGGGAAGGACTTTGAAATTTATTAAGATTTAAAAAATATTGTTAATTTTAAATTATCAGCAAATCTATACAGTTAAAAAAAATGTACGCTTAGGGTCAAACGTCCATTGATTAAAAGTTCCTCTTCGCGCTTTCGAAAGTACCTGTAGTGCTACATAAAAGAGAAAAAAATAAATGAGGGCGCACCATCTTTCATATATAGCAACACAAATTTCTGATCATTTAACTTTACATACCCCGTACTCACCGCCATATTGAAATTTCATATGCGAGTCCTATTGGGACTGCCATATGAAATTGGGTACCCTATTGGCAAGATGCATTTGCCTATTGGGTTGTCGCGAACCTATTATAACTTATAAGTAAAGCAAGCACAGATAGTAACGAAAAAAAAAGAACAATGTGGTTATAAAGAGAAAAAATAGTAATTCAGCCAAATAAATACTGCTACAAATTATTAAAATATTACTATACTTACAAATTACTATAAAATATACTATTCGTACCGAAATTTACTAAAGATGCTGCCAAGAAAAGTGTATCTATGCACATCTCTTGATTACGAATCACAAGCGTCTATTCTATGTGCAGCTCAAAAAATAAATTCTAGCTCTAGATCGACCGACTGTCGACTGCACATAGACCAGAGAGCTTCAGAGAAAGTTAGTTGTTGCCAGGAAGTGAAAACTTTTTAGTTCCGAAATAATTAATATATAGATACAAATTACTTTAATGACACCCTGCTTGCAATGCTATAAAATATTGAACTTTGCCGCACTTAATCTTTACATAACAAGCAGGTAAATCAAACACATCCTGTTGATACTGCTGGACATGAGCCTCGGTCCAGCTGTCGGCCTGCCCTGCTGCCCGCACCCTGCGACGCCGACTCCTATATGACAAGCGGGATATGGCGGACCAAAACGAAATCAACGCCAATAATGATCCGACGGACTGATCCACAGATCATCGCTCACAAATACATTAAGAACTTATAGAAATGATCGGATATATTATTTAACTAGGAATAGTTATACCTACCACTTACTCGTAAGCAGTAGGTACAATGTATTATGTGTACCTAAAAGTGTGTAAAAAAAAAGGAAACTTATAAAAATTATGAGTGCACAAACTCTTTACAAGCGCTAATAAGTGTGAAACAACTAGTTTGTTTCTCAAATTAAAAGTAGTCAAAAGCCATTGAGAAAGTGCGAACGAATAAGAGAAGAAGAAAAATATCGGTATTGTGCGAAGAAACTGTCACAACGTAATATATACGAGTAATATATACGAGTAATATATACGAGTAATATATACGAGTAATATATACGAGTAATATATACGCCTACAGACAGCGAAATATTAATAAATGTTTACAAATAAATTAAATCAATGTGCCATTATATCTGAAATCTGATACTCATTCTAGAACATTATATTAAAATAAGTCAATATAGACTTTTCTGCTTAGCAGAAGTCGGACTTACTGCCGGAGGCAATCTCTTCCAGTCAACCTTTATACACATTCGTATTGTTGGTGTATAGGTGTCCTCACGGTGTTTTCCTTCACCGCGGTGCATTGTAATTTTGAACCCAAATTTTAACCTAGATTTTAAAATCCGGAAAAATTGTGCGCATACCAGGTATTGAACCCACGACCTCTCGGGTAAGAGGCGAGCGCTCTACTAGCGCCAACTAGGCTACTCCGCAACCCAGTAGGTATATACATCATGATTTGAATGACTGAAAAAGCATGTAGGCGCAGATTTTACAATCTGTCGTAATTGCTGCCACGCCCATCCTATCACACCTATTTACAAGTTCTATAGATTGATTGACATAAATTCTATTGCTTCTTGGTACCGCTGCTGCTGGAAGAAAATAAACCAACATTAGTTTAGGAATTCATTTTATATATTACTTAGTAAGGTATACATTTTATCATAGTTCGCGTTGTGAAATTTTGAAATTATATAATTATTTATTTGAATTTATTTTATTTGTGTAAAATTTTTAAACCTGAAGTAAAATACACATTTATTAAATAATTTATTGTACATTAGCTTTTTTCCCGCCGATCCGCCCGCAGTGAATCGCAGTTCGCCGCCGCACCATGCTCTCCCCATCCCCCCTATCTATACTCCTACTCATACCCCATCCCTTACCCATGTCGTGGGGAAACCTTGCGCGTTGATGTCTTTTGAACCTCCATACAATCTTTAGTCCCCTACTTAGTCTCATTATTTCAAAAAATAATTAATTCAGCTGAATTTAATTTATAAACAGAAGCCTAAACACCAATTACATATTTCTAACTTTAATAATGATGAATCTTCCATACATACTTTCATTCCCTATTTAATCCCTTTATGGCATTAATTTCCTAAAATCGCTAATACAATTCAGTTTTATTTATAAAAAAAAAGACTAAACACCAATTTCCATATATCTAACTTTCAAATTTACGAACTTCCGTACATGATGAATTTTCATAAGTCCTTAGTGCTCATCTTTTTATTTTATTGAGAGCACGATATATGTCGCCGAGCCACCCAAAAGGTGACTAACGACGCCCATGAACATTCGGTTTTTAGCGGGGGTTGAGAATGCCATGCCGGCCTGACAGGTGCCTGTTCACGCCCCTCTTGAAAGACTCCAGAATGTACATGGAGTGAAGTATGTGGGCTGGGAGTATGCATTTTACAGTTTGTCTATAAAGTCGTGACATGTGTTTAATTCAAAAATCGAACTATGACGATTTTAAGTTTGTTTTCTCAATTGTCATTGTCAAATGTCTAATGTCTGAATAAAAAATGCAAATAAATCCAAAATGCCTTTACTAAATTAAACACGTTCATTGATTGATTTATCCAAAAATTCTGTTCAATCTGGCAATTTACTTATTTAATTTTTTTTTAATCTTTTTTTTATTGGTCTAGGTTGTAACGTTACTTTATTAAAATTAAGCGTAATATTGACAACCTATGCAGATGATTTAATTCGCGAAATCAAAATGCCTTAAATGATTTTTTGCAATGTCATTTAATTATAAAATCATTTTCTGTACAATTTTCGAGCTCTACCTTAGAATAACCTAAATAAATCAATATAATACGAACAATAGAACTTTTAGAAATAATTTCTAATACACGTTTAGAACTAAAAGATTCGATAACTGCGACACTTCTGACTAAAACTACCATTTTACTGACACGTTTCGTAGAAAGATAAATAGAAAAATAAATATAAAAGTACAAAAATATAAAAGTTAATAAAAACAGATTCTCAGTCATACGTTAAAACATTTATAATATTTATACAAAAGGTGCAATGGACATTTTTACTGATATGTAAAAATCATTCATTAACTTCGCACTTTACTACAAGTTAGGTAGGTACAATAAATTGGTAGGCTTTCCTTATGTAATTACAATATAGAAATTATAAATTAAGAATGTGGCCACATTCTCACTAAAATTACACAGAAATAATCGATGAAAACGAGCAAAGAGTTAAACCAACTGTTTACAAGTTTTCATCGTCGTTATTAATAAATACAACCTCTTTCTGGCTCAACTTGTCCTTTTGGTAAACACAGTTTTACGCACCACACACAAAACTATTAATAAGTCCTCTTTACTTCTTTAAACCAGTTCCTTATTGGTTTTTATACATTTACCTCTGAAGCAAATTTCAGTTTCGTGAGAAACTTCAGTTGACATAGAAGTGCTCACCGAATCCCAGATACTAGATTCTGAAGTAGTTTGAATGTCTTTCTGAGCTTCTACCGTAGTTTGAAGTTCTTTATGAATTTGTGCTGTACTGATTTCTTCTGGTTTTGCTTCTTCTTTCTTAACTTCTTTGATACTTTCAAAAGCAGCTAATAACTCTTCAGTTTCTTTATCTTCATCTGTGGATTCTGTAATTTCAGATGGAATGTAAGCACTTTCCGTTGTGTATTCCTTTTTAATGTCAATTGTTGTCCCCTTTACTGTTACATCTGCTTGTTTTAAGCTTTCAGTAGCATTGACTTTAGTTTCTTCTTTTGTGACTGGAGTGTCTTCTGTACTTTCATCATCGCCAGTTGTAATTCCGAAAAGATAATCCATAACACCATTTATGTCTTTTCTCGTACTTTCCAGAATATCTAAACCTATATCAGCAGTAGTTTCAGTTGTTTCTGAGTAAATCATGTCCATAGTTGGATCTGGAGTCCCTGTACCCAAATCAACATCACCAGGATTCGCTTCCGTTGTAGGTGTTTCAATTTTGAAGTCTTCTTTGCTTTCGGGAGATTCAGCGATGATAGGAGGAGGTCTATTGATTTTAGTGATTTCAAGTTCTTCTGGAATTTCTGGAACAATTGTTGTAGATTCTTCGGAATCATCTTTATCACCTGAGGGAATAAATGAAACAGGATCTTTGAAATGTTTGTCAGGCTGGAATCTTGAAGGTTTGACTCCTTCGCCTATGTGGTTAACGGTGTTGCTGTAGAATTGTGACTCGGCAACTTCGAAGGACTCGGTGGTGACAGGGCTGACCCTAACACGCTTCCAGTACCCGCGGCGCCTCACTTTTCCGGTCTCCTGAAAATAAAGAGATATATTTTAATTTAGAAAAATATAAAATTGGCTTTGTAATCATAGTCGTATAGAGTTCATACTTGCATATATTCTCAATGTAAATTAAGTTACATCAGTCCATTTATGATAGAGTACACACATTTTCAAGTTTTAATAGTATATGTGTTTTAATTTCCTATTCACCAAAATAATAATTTGCCAGGTACGTAGACGAATATCATAACCAATTATATCATACTGGATAGCAAACTCCCATTATATTGTAATGAAATATTTCATCTGTCCTTAATTGTACAGTGAGCGAGTGATGAGAACAGAGAGAAAGAACACGCACGCACCTATTGATAAGATTTCTAGGGAGTATTTGTGCCTTTTTTCGCTATGGTGAAGGAATGTTAAAATACGGCACTTCTGAGTGCACTTGTACTGCCTATTATTATAAATAAACAATAATCATATCAAAACTAACCTCACTATTTTGTGGCGACTCCTGACTAACAGCAGCGTCAGGTGTTGTCTCTGTCTCTACTCTCTGCTGGCGTTTCTCGTTCTCCTCTAAACTGATAACCTTTTCAGGTGGGATCTCCCCAATCTCGCCCCCTTCGTGCTTCATAACATTTCTTGTGTATTCATCCTCGTCTTTCTCTTCCAAAGACTTCATCATCTCTTCGATCACAGTCTCAATTGTTGAGATTGCGTCAGAGCCCTCACCTGTTGTAGTTTTGCTCTGTTCAACAAACGCTTCCAAAGTGGGCGGTATATCAGAAATCTTTTTTTGTAGTCTATTGCTTGCTGGAGTAACTGTTAATAAGATCTCGTCATAGTCATTTCTAGCAGTTATTATGTCCATCTCTTCCTTATTATTGATTTCCTTATTCCTTGGTTCGGTAAATTTGGAAATTTCTTGAATATCGTTAGGGTTGTATGGTTTAAAAGAATTTGCTGACTGATCGGCAGACCAATGACTTTGCTCTCCAGGATTTTCTTCATAAGGTACTACTTTTGGCCTGTGAATCGAATAGTCAGCGTCTTGTTCGTTTTCGTTTTCATCCGGAGATTCAGTGGCTGCTGGCTTACGGTTGTATCTTTCAGATAGTCGTGTACGTTGATTGTACCTGTTGTATGCCAAAGGTTTTTGATTCGACACAGTTGTCGATTCCTCTTGATATGTTTGGACAGCCTTTTCGGTCGTGGGACGTCGTCCTCTAAATCGGTTCTTAGTTTCGTAACTAGGTTTCTTAGCGGCTGCTGCTGCTGTTTCTGTAGTCGCAGTACCCGAGAAAGCAGTCTGAGTTACTCGTGAAGGCAATCTACGCCTGTATTGGCTTATTACTTTAGCCTTCGGCGTGGTTGGTGAAGGTTCTGTCGTGGGTTCTGGTTTGTAAACAGGGTGACGATTCTCGGGTACGTTATCAGGCCTAGAATGAACCTGCTTAGTCTTAAGTTCAGATTCGATTTCCTCGATCCTCATGGTTGTTCTCCTGTTGAATGTCGGTCTGTATGTAACTGGATTTACAGGTCTTCGTTTGATCTCCAAACGAGCAACTTTATGTGGTACAGGGGATTGAGTGGTCTCTGCTTCGGTGGTAGAAGATACTGATTGCTGGCGTGCTGGGAATGTCCTATTCCGAATCTTCGGTTTAATATTTTTTGACGGTATGTTGTTAACTTCGGGAACTTCCTCTAACTCCGTGTGTTGCTCTTCGTTCAAACTATTATTCTCCGACAGTTGAACCTGATTGTTGATTTTGGAAATTTCATAGCTATTTGAGACTGTTGTAGATTCTTCTTCGCTTTGAGAAGCAACTTCTTTCTGCTTTAAATCATAATCGCTATATTGCGAACTATAACTAGACGAGCGAACAGTCTCAGTGCTCACAGGAATAGGTTCTGTTGTTTCAGTTATAATTTGCGAAGTTGACGACCTAGGAACGTACGCGCTCTGCTCGTATCTTTGAATGGTAGGTCTAGGTTCAAAAGTTTGCTCCTCATACTGTCTAGTAGATGACCTGGAATTGAACGATGGTTCTTCATTGATCGTTGCTGAGAAATTCGGAACGTAAGGTGCATCTGTTTGAATGTTGGTCGAACGGGAAGTATAAGTTTGTGGCTCGACTTCCTTAATTGGAGATTTATCTTGTGCGCTGTAACGAGAGGGCTGCTCAGTTACATACGTTTCCTCTTGACTGTACGTTTCGTAAGACTGCCCTTGGTTAAACAATCTAGTGGATGATATTCCTGAAGATGGAGAAGTGATAGCTTCAATATCAACAGTACTAGTTCTTTCCATAAGTGTCACGGGGTAATTCTGGTGAAGAATATCCCTCTGATAAGCAAGGTCTGCTTTTTCATTTTTTGACTTAGGCTTCTTGAACTCACCGTCATCATTATCGGAAGGTTTGTAATGATTTCGACCTCTTGTCCTAATTTTAGAAGCCTTGTAAGCCGAAGATTCGGTTGTACCTTCGGGCTGACGTTTGGTAGATGTCGGCCTTTCCGTTGAGGCTTTTGTTCCTTCATATCTGTTTCGCGGTGGAAGGGGTCGCCTAACAGGTTTGCGTGTAACTGGCGTCTTAGAAGATGATTCGTTGGAATCTGATGGTTTCGGTGTGGTGTAGCGCGGTCTACCCCTTGTTCTTGGTGGGCGTCTCGTTGTAGTCGTTGTAGTAGAAGAGGATTGAGCTGTGTTGTCTCCAGTTGGAGTAATATCTTTATTAGCTGAGTATTCGTCATAATTACTGGGAGTTCTTGTAGTGAAACTGTACTCCGGATTAGGAGATAGTGTATCTTCGAACTTCTGAGAAGTAAAATCAGCAGGATTTATTGGGCTGGGCGTCTGATTTTCAGTTGAAGAAGCCTCACTGCTCGACGGGAACGCATTGATATCAAAGCTTGGGAAGCGGCCACCTAATCCTTCAGTTTGGTAGTGGATTTCCGGGCTATAGTTTTGAAGGTAGCTAGGTGAAGAGGGTCTGATATCTGTTTGTGTGGATAATTCAGACTGCAGGGAAGGAATCTTCTGGGTCTGTGGGGTCGCAAAGCCTGGTGTGACGAAGTCTTTCTTGTGTTCTTCGAAAACGTTCACATCGAGAGGGCTGCTGAAATCAAATGCCTGGTTTATAGAGAACGGATTGTGCGTTTCTAACAGGTAGTTGGGGAAGGTTGCTGGAGCTTTTGATGTAGGTTTCGTTGATGGAGTCGGCGTTGTTGGTGGAAGCGTCAGTGGTCGCTCAGGTTTCCTTAATTTCTGGAGGTCCACAGGTTTCTCGTGACTTGTGGTTTCCGGAGGTGCAGCAGTGCTAGGGGGTTTGGATTGTTGGTTTATTTGCTGACTATGCGTGTAGTCCATAAACTGCGGCACTGAAGGGAATGAAGGGAAGAACGGAGGTATCACCGGTGGAGTAGGGAGATGCGGCGTTGAGTCAGCAGGCGGTTTTATCGAGGTGACAGACTGAGGCTCGAAGGAAAAGAAATTTGAATTAAATCCACTTTGCTGTTGAGGTGCTTTCGGTGGCGAAGTGCTAAAGTAGCTGAATGTTGGCCGTGTTGTTATTGAGTTTGTGAACGGTGTCTGCTTCTGCCCGGAGAAGAAGTTTTGAGGAGCGCCAGTGTATGAATTTGGGAAAACATCAGCGAAGGGTGTGGAAGTCCCGAATTGGTTAGTATTAGAGTCCTTCAGCAGGGAATTCACGATAACGGAACCCACGTGAGGCGATGGGAAGGGAATCTTGGCGAATCCGTCCGGAGTATTATAGCTTAATGGAGCGACGAAAAATGGAAGCTGGCGAAGCTTTCTATCTGTGTTCTCCAGATTCGACAGATAGGGTAGTTCAAACTTCACGTAGTTATCTGGAGGACTCAAAGACGAGGGTCCGATGAAAACTTTAGGAGAGTTGACAGGGCTTACTGAATCCAGGACTGCGATGTTCTTAACACTCTTTAGTGTCGTTAGGACATCAGCTACTTTGATGTTATCAGCTTTGTTCGTCTCCTGTGACATGAACACAGCTAGTGGAGGCTGGTGAGGCTTCAGTTTTTTAGGTTTTGGAGTAGTTGCTATAGTCTGGAATGGTGAGCTCGTTGGACTAGTTCCGAATTGAGGTATTTGATGTAGCTGTGCTAGTTGAGGTGCCGGTTGAGGAGCAAATTTCTGAGAGTTGAACGAATTGATAAACTCTTGTGAAACACCTGGGAATCCTTGCTGAGGCCTCAGGGGTTGGGGTTTAAAGTTATTTCCGAATTGCCCAATCATATCCGGTCTCTGAATTGCTGGACTACTGAACAGGTCTCTATTCACGTTTTGGGCAGTAGGAACATGTTTGTAGTTGAACTGTCCACGATTTAGAGATTCAACAGGCACGTAAAGCAGCTGCACCTCTTCTCTCTCAACGTTGCTGTTAGGTCTGGAAGGTCTAGTAGGGAATATCTCGGGAGATTTTTCATTCCTTTGGTTGAAAGTATTGAATTGCTGAGCTGACTCGAATTTGAGTTTCTGCAATGACTGAGGTCTTTTCGTTGCGAAGAAGTCCCTTGATGCATTCTCCAGTCTGTACCCGTCAATAAATTTAGTTTGTTCAGGGCGCTTCGGCGGGGGCTGCAAAGACTGGATTTGCTTTAGAGGTGGTAGAGTCGGCGGAGGTGGTGGTGGAGGTATCTTCTGTTGAAGATGACCGTGTTGGGACCCCGATTTGGGGAAAGGCTCGAACTTGACATTATTCTGCGGGAATCGCTGAATCTGTGGCTGAGGAGTTTCAAAGCTATGAGGAGCGAAACCTTGACTTAGCGGGAAATTAGGAGTTCCCAGTGCTAGCCTTATGTTTTGCTGTCCGAATCCCTGATCTGTCAAATAATTCTGCGGCGCCGTTGGTACCGATGGCACAGACTGCAGGTATAAGGGTCTTCCTTGGTTCTGGAAGAATCCGGGGAACTCATTCTGACTGAAGTCAATAGGTCTGCCGAATCCTGAGAAAGGTTCTGTCAGGATCCTTGGTTGGGCGACTGCTTGTCTCTTGATTTGTGGTCTTTCTTGTGGTTGTTCGATGGGTCTGGTCAGTGGAGTCCAGTCGCTAAGGTCTGAGGTGTAACTGCCTATCTGGCGGGACCATCTTGAGGGCTCGCAGCTCGTCCGGCTCGCCAGGAGGAGCAGACCAATGCATAAGGCGTCCATTTTGTATTGGTTTCTCATCTGGAAAGAAAAAAGAAATATATTAGGTTGATGAGTTCGTTTGGAAACATGAAAATAATTGATGGTGGAAGAAAGACCAAATAAATATACGAAGCGAACTTGGAAGGAAGGGTTGAACGGGGCCAGGCTATGCGAACATGCCAAGACCAAATAGGTAACCTTTTACGGAAAGAACAAATTCGCAGCACTTGTAACCGGCGCGCATGATGAAGCGATGGCCGGTGGAAGCGATATATGACGGTGGACGAGGCAAAGATGTATGTATGCAATGTATGTAAGAGATGTGTCAAATAGCGCTCGATGGTATCTGCCTACCCTTCCTGGGAAGAGGCATGATGGTGTGTATGCATGTATTAGTTTTATCATACACCTTGTGAGATTAATTATATACCTAAGGTATAAATTTATTCAATCTTGATAGCACCGTTATGCAGCTCAGGCAGTACCTAAATAATTTCACAGTGCATACAAAACTTTACACAAACTACTATTACAATCGATACATATTTCAAATTATTTAGAAAATGTACATGAAAAATTATTAAAAGTAATAATATTATAGTAAATAATATGGCATAAAATAAATCGTCAAATTGAAATACTAAGCAAATAAAAAATTTAATTGAACTGAGATTAATTTAAATTAAAAATAATATGTAAATAAATAAATTTTTAATTCAATCTGCAAGTCTCATTAATACATAGTTAATATGATAAAATATTTTATTATATGTAAAAATGCTCATCTATTGAGAAAAAATAATTGTCTAATTATGTTTTTTATATCATTTCCGAAATTAAATAAGTTTTTCATTTTCTTAATATTGTCAGGTAAATGGTTATATATTATTATTAATAAATGATCAAAACTGCGATAAGAAGTTTTGATTTTGTTAGAGGAATTGCTAATTTATTCCCATCTCGTGGTCTTTACTGGTTTTGGGTGACACCTTATTTCTATTATGTTCTATTTATTTTTGCGTGTTTCTGCGGACAGAATGTAAATATATAAAATAATTACTGTCAGTATTTTAAATTTTTCGAATAATGGTTTGCACGTTGCACTTGGAAAACGTTATAACTCTTACGGCTTCCTTTTTTATTTCTAATATCTGTTTTGTTTATTTCAGCATTTGTTAACCATACTTCAAAGTCGTATCGCATAATGGATTCAAAATATGCAAAGTACCTACACTGATTTTTAATGTATTCATATTAGCAAACTGTCTCTTCATTTTCAAAGCATAACATGCGTTAGCTAGTTTCTCGCAGAATTACTCAGTGTGTAATTTTCAGTTTAAGTTATCGTCCAATACATTCTCAATTCAGTGTTATACCCATATACCAAATATACATACCTACATATACATAGATAGAGATAGACTAAATATTCCTGCTATTTACATAAATACATACACGCTAATTCTGAATATAGGATACAATGTTTTAAATCAAGAAAGATTCGAGGACAGGTAGTGCTTCTTTAAAATAATTTTGAAAGTGTGAAGAGTTGTGTGCTCTACAGTTTACGGGTCTAATTGTTTATTTGTTCTACAGTTTTGTTATTTTAGTCTTGTATGCGTACCGTGTGGGGCCGGTACTTAAAAGAATGACCCCACTGCATCTTTTCCAATGCATGTCGTAAAACGCGACTAAGGGATAAGGACAAGAAACCGTGCTAAAGGGCGACAGGCTCGCCACCTCTCACCTTGGCACTGTACTTCTATCCAAGTCATGCAGTGGGTGGGGCTTCGTGCCTTACATGCTACTTGATATCTTGTCCGAATACCATTCGAATTGTGGTGGTCGGTGTTGTGCTGTAATTTACCGGAGTTCTTGCAGCACAACACCGATTGCTGTGCTTACCCCGATAGTCGGGATTTAGCGTGAGTTATATGTTATGTTATGTTATGATTGATTTACTCAAACAATTTAGTTCTTCTAGATCTTAGATATTGACAGTGTGTGGATGCACTCCTACCATATTGAGCGTGGAGCGATGATAGAAAGGGCTTGCGTCACGCAACTCCTTGGAATACTCTCCGTGGTACAGGCGATGATAGAACACACATAAGGATCCAATTCCCTGCGGAGTTGAAAGGTCTCTAAGTCCCGAGATACCTTGGAATCATTAAAAAGGCGTAAAGTGCGACGCTGAATCCAACCTAAGGATCCAAGCAGGTATTTTGTGGATTCAAGCAGGTATTTTGTGGATCCATCTCACATATGAGAACAGTACCTACTCCACGCATGATCGAATCTGCGCTGCATAAAGCAACAGTTTTTGGATCGGCATGAAGTGCAGACTCACCTTGTGAGGATACCCAGCTTCCTTGAGGCTACCTTAGCCTTTTCCTCGATTAATTAAGGTTGCGAGTTAAATCGACCGCGAGAATCCCAAAAGGTGGGGGCTGCAGTGAACGGTATCCGTTTCGCACTGAATAGACACGTCTGGGTTTTACTAGCGTTAAACTTTGCGAGATTTGAAAACCCCAAGTGGAGACCTTATTCAGGGTCTCTTCGAGCTCAAGCACAATGTGGCGCCTGTTTACCACCTGGGCCAGGCTTGCTGTTGGACGACTTGTGTACCTGGCTACTGGCGTGCTGTCGTCTGCATAACAATTAGTTTCACCCGGTTTATTTTTAAATTCACATTCGTCTGGCAGGCTGAAGTTCAAACATTTTTCGATTTTACTTTTCGACACTTTTCGGATCCAATTAATAGCTTTTGAGATAGGAATTCTTACACGTATTAAAGTATTGCCATTTCTGAACCCAACGTATCCCAGTTGCCAGACAGACGTATTCTTTAAGGAACACGAATTTCATTGCAAAATAACGTTTTTCACCGCCTCTTAAACCATATGAAGTCGGTGTTCAAAGTTTGAATATTGGAACCAGATGCACGCGTCGGACATTATTCTCGTATTACACCAGCACACTTATTACGATTTAAAGCCGCGTTGTTCACCCGTGATGATCACTAGAATTTAGTATGCAACACCGTGAAGCGAAACTTTCACTTCACCGTGTTGCATACTAAA
>WYDE02158531.1:0-11087 GCA_009867175.2 Adela reaumurella | reverse complement strand
AGGTCAACGGTATAAGTGTCATATAGGTTTAAATGAGTGAGTTTGTGAGTAGGTATGTATTAAAATTTGTGCCATAAATAGCTGCCTGTTGTAAATGCATGATTTATTTGGAAGCTTGAATTTTTTTACACTTCCAAGGTAGGTTTCATTATTTGATATTAATTTTAATGATACCACTACCAGTTCCTGAGAAAAAGGGTCTTGACAGACAGACGGACAGACGGACAGGCAACAAAATGATCCTTTAAGTGTTCCATCGTTTTTACCTTTTAAGGTACGGAACCCTAAAAAACAAAGGGATAGTTGCTGATAGATACCGTGATGCATCAGGATCACTAGGACAGTATGGTGTATTAAGCTAATCCATGTTGGTGTCCCTAAAGAGAAAACCAAAAAAATCCTAGAGAAGGTTTAAAAAGAAATGCAGACCGTTGAAATAAAATATTCTGCTATTTATACAAACGGTTAGGTACTGTTAAGGCTCCGACTCCGCCGTGTTTAGTTAGTACACTGTTATTCCATTAATTCTCCTTAAATAAACCCTTATCTTAAATTGCCACATTATTTTATACGACTTTTCACACAGCCTTGGCGAACGTAAACATTACTTTCGACCTAGTTCTTTCGGTTCAATGGTTCAATATCTACAAGAGCCGAGCAACTTTCTGCAAAACACGTTTAACGATCTGAATTAAAGTTCATAAACTAACCATATTCTAACTGCGTAATCAATAAGTAATTGTTATTTTTATTCTCTATTTTTCAATATTCTGAAATGTGTACGTCGTATTGCTTTTCACGTGGAAACCTTGTTATGAATTACATCTTAGTGGTATAAGCACATTTCTCTTATTTCTTGTAATTGTGATATCTGTTATTTTGAATGTTGTATGGGTTAATTTGGACGTAGTGTCTGCAAATAATAAATAATTAAATAAATCCGTGGGTGGTTTTAGCTAAGTGATGGGTATTCATTCCTTCGGGAGCTGAGCAGTAAGCAAATGTATTGCGGCGCGGTCGTTCGCGCAAAAAAATTTCCGCGGGAGCTTCTAGTCTAGTTGTATGTTACGGTATTGTCATCATTTTCATATCTTCGTCGAGCAAGTGAGAAACTACCTTCCACACAAACGTATTTGTCTCTTATATCTTCTTTGTTTTTTATGCTTTCCAGATAAACTTATTTGTCTCCTGTGCCTTCAAAAATAAACTAATTTTTATCTTTAGAACAATTTGGTATACAACTATACACGTACATACTATTATACTGAAACGCAGTGTTGCCATATATATATATATATATGGATTTATCCGTATTTATATGGATTTTTCAGGAAATATAACGGATTTTCACGCAACAGCATTTGTAAGGTAATACAGCATTTCTATAAATATTTTCGTGGAAAAGACATATTAATACGGATTTGAACCTTTTACATCTGGCAACTCTTCTGAAGCGCCCACTGATTTCCAAGTGTGGTAAGAAAAAGTTTTCGCTGGCCGAGAGAAGCCTTTCTACTTACAGGTCATCTGAAAATGGTGGTCCTATAAGCAAAAATATTTCGCAACTTTCAAAAATGGAACATGAGTAAATAAGTAAGAGTGTGTCTATGACTATTCTATTTGTCTCACATTCTCAGCAGTAGGTATATAAAACTAGGTAGTGCCTACCATTTACGTAGCTCCTAAGAATTCAGACCTCCGCGCCGCAGGCGATTCACATAGCTGTGGGTCTAGCCGGAATGTCTGATCTCTGCGCAATCCAGACCCACGCAGATTTTAATTCGCAGCGTTACAACGCTTGACCGGTGGACCGACGAAAGCCGATCATTCCCCAGACCATCCCGCAAATGCCCTCTGCCATCCTTACCGCCCTAGGTCGCAGAGGTCAAATTGGTAAACTAGCGCGTGTTCCTTTCGCGAAGCAGCCCCGTACGAGGCAGGCAAGCCCTCGACATTGCGGGTCGGATTAGAGAACCTATAGACGTACGGATTTATTTCGTTTGACGCAACGAGCTGTGTGTAACTGGCTCGCCCTGGCAAACTACGTACATACTAGGTACGTACATTCGCAGGGAGAGCAAAAAAGGTAAACTTTGTAATATTTTCTTCGTACATACCCGCCCATTTTTTCTGATATCAAGTAGTGGCTATTACATATAGATAAGTAATTTCCACGTATGTACACACGCCTAGTTTCATTTCTGTGAATCGTTTTCTCGCCAATTTGCAAGCGCTGCGGTAACGAGAGAGGGGCCCCATGCGTTGCGCTCCGCCTCCGACGCACGGTGTTATGCAATAAGCGGGCCGCACACCAGGCATACATTTGTAACTCGATAATTGTGGCGCCACATTTGAAACGCAACACATTTAACGGCCTCATACATTTGTACGTGAGCACGCACACCGAGGCAACATTTGTGGCGGGCGCACTTTGTAGCGAGACGTTGTCAGCGCTACACGAATTCAAGATCGAACACGTTCGTTTTTTGTGTCGCGTTGGTTTGCAAAAATGAAAGACAACATAGAATTTTACGTTGAGTTTATTGCAGAGGTTGAAAAGAACCCTGTATTATACAATCACACGCTCAATGATTATAGTAACAGACGGATTACAGAAATTATTTGGACTAAGATTGGCGAAAAATTCAATGAAAAGAGTAAGTACCTACCGTTCTTTGTACTTTAAAAATCGTGCTACACTGTGTAATTATTTTGCCATGACACCAGCCCGTATGGTTTTAAGAAGTAATTACACAAATAATTTCGATTTTCTGTAGCATCGTTATTCGGTCTCCCTTGATTCATATGATTGGTAGTGGGGTTAGGTATATTTCCGTTTTCGGTTGGAGTTAAAATTATATTATCATTCTTTTTTATAAAGTTATGTAAAATACAAGCAGCTTTAACAATTTTGACTGCTTTCTCGACTGAACATGAAATTGGAGTTTCAAAAATTCGAAATTTAGACACTAGCATACCAAATGTGCACTCGACAATCTTTCGTCCACGGGATAGTCGATAGTTAAATATTCGGCGATCATTGTTTAAAAATCTACTATTGTACGGTCGAATTATATTAGTGGACAGGGGAAATGCTTCGTCAGCTGCAAAGTAATAAGGAAATGACCGTCCAAATTCTTCTTCACCTGGCAAAGGCCGTGGCGTAGGTATATTTAAAGTATTATTATTTAATGCTCGGCCTAATGCGGAATTTTTAAATACTCCTGAATCATTATTCCTCCCATAATCACCCACATCGATACTCGTAAATAATCCGTATCCATCTGCACACGCCATAAGGTTAATAGAAAAATATTCTTTATAATTAAAGTATGAAGATCCAGAGGCTATAGGCTTCTTCATTCTAATATGTTTTCCGTCAATGGCTCCAATGCAATGAGGTAAATGCCATCTTTCGAGAAATCCTTTTGAAATATCTAGCCAATCATTTGTTGTGGGTATTTTCATGTACATTGGCTGTAAAACTGTCCATATAACTTCACAAGTTTCATCGATAATTTTTCCAATAGTTGTTTCACCTCTTTTAAATACGTAAGACATTGCTCGAAATGAGGATCCAGTTGCCAAGTACCTGAAACAATTCGTGTAATTTGATTGATTAGTTTAATTGACAATGCTGATTTTTGCAGGTGATGATTGTAAGTCCAAATGGAAATCCATACGTTCAGCCTACATACGATCTCTGAATACAAAATCTAAAAGTGGGTCCGCTGCTGGGTCGAAAAAGGAGTACTATTTAGCGCCATATTTGAAATTTCTAAACCCTTTTACAAAAAACCGACCACAAGAGGGTAATATACCAGTACAAGAAGATGAACAACGTTCTGAACATGAATCCCAATCTCATGAATCTCAATACCAGATTGAGGAAACTTCAAACAATGTTCCCGATTTCACATCTGCCGAGGAAGATTCACTGAGAAATGAAATGCCTGCAGCTGGTTCGTCTGTACCCAGTCCCCATTCTTCGAGCTTATCAATACAGACTCCTCAACCATCAAAATCTCGGAAGCACATGAACGAAGCAGACAGATGTACTATTGAATATTTTACACTAAAAAAACAAAGACTGGAAAATAATAAACAATCTGAGAAACAACCAAAAGATCCATGTGAAATGTTTCTTTTAAGTTTAGTTCCACACATGACATCCATGTCCCAGCAACAGCAATTAAGCTTTCAAAGAGGGGTACTGGACTTAATAGAAAACATTAAGTACAGGCAGCTCCCACGTCGATCATTGGATACGAGTTCGTCAAATTCAAATTTATCAACATTTTATACAAATTTTTCTCAAGTTCTAAATGATGACCGTCCGTTGCAAAGGGCATCCGAGATTCCTCAATCAGAAAACCAGTATGTGAGGCCTTCGCAAGCACCATATATAATTCTTCAATCAGAAAATGAATGTATTGAGTACCCTGCACAACAATCAAATGAGACTTCTCAGTCTGAAAGTCAAGATGTAATGTTACATACCTTAAAGTGATGAGCAAACGCTCTTCAGCCGAAATACACTCTCTGAAGTGGGTATATTGTTTTGTTAAACTTAATTTAACTAAATTTAATAATAGCTTGTATGTGTTTTCAGACATTCGATAATATAACTGGAACTTTTCTTCATCGGATTGTAATTCTTGCGAAATTTTGAAATTCCCGTACATTGTGCAATCTTGATTAAACGGATGAACCCAATAACGTCTTTTTTTTCTCATTAATCGCCACATCAAGAAATCTTCGTCATCAGACGATGATGTCGACATTCTCAAAGCGGTGCCACGCTACAACTGTGCTTCCGATGTGCGCATTTACAATACATTTGTAGCGCATACAATTTGTAGCGCATACAATAATAATGTGGCGCTGCAATTGTCGACAGATGTATGCCTGGTGTGCGGCCTTACTTAGGAATGAGAGCAGCTGCGTTGGTGTGAAGTCCTAGATCTGTCTTCTTATTTCGATTGTTTACGCCTGGATGATTAATCTGTATCTTCGCGTTGCTCTGTTTCAGCGTGTGTTGGGTCTTAGCATTTTCTAATTTTATAGTCATTGTGTCATTGGTAGCCAGTGTGTCCTGTTGTGAAAATAGGAAAATCTTCTACGACTCACTCACACCACTACACAACACTCACACTCACATACACCACTACTACATATTCGCACTACATGCCCAGACAAATGAGAATTATATAAATTTAA
Organism: Adela reaumurella; assembly: GCA_009867175.2. NCBI lineage: Eukaryota > Metazoa > Arthropoda > Insecta > Lepidoptera > Adelidae > Adela > Adela reaumurella. The sequence continues at coordinate 5,867 of WYDE02158531.1, read as the reverse complement.
CGTATGAATATATAGATAGTTTAAAAACCACTACTTCTTCATGCATTTAGACTGATTAAACATGTGAAATAGAAATTAAACGTACTTATCTACCTAAAAATACTTACAGGAAATAGTAGTAACCTTAAGTACCTACTTACCTGTCATCTCATCTCACATTTTAATAATATCACGAATGCTTGTCTCTTTATTCTATAGTAGGTATTTCTTATAAGACAAACGATTGTTTAGTTTAAGAAATACAACTTGTAACTTATGTATGTATTAATGTGTAATAAATAAATAGATAAAAAATAAATAAATAAATACTGGTTTTTGGAGACAACGAAGAGCATCACGATTCACGAATGGAAAAAGTGTTACAAGTATTCAAAGAAAATGATGTACTACTCAACGAACATAAGTGCATACACAAAGTAGCGAAGGTGCAATTTCTGGGGCAACTGCCAGGCCTACTGCCAACAAGAACGCGCCTTCCACCAAGCGGTTTAACCGGTAAAAACTAACCACCAAACTTTATAATTTGCGTCGTCTTGCAACCCTTGTAAGTTTTAAAATTTCACTCTTATCTGTCCATTTTCTTGTTCCATGCCCACGTTTTAAACATCTTAATTTTGCTCTTAAAATAAACCCTACTTATAAATCATTTAGATTTTTTATACTTGAAGGTTAGCTTTCCTTATACATACTTGTATCTGTAAAATCACAAGATAGTCTGGCTGTGCGTTTAACTCTGTAAATCCTTTTTCTATGTATAATTCTCTACAACACAGCCAGGCACATAATATGGTGAAAACAAAACTCTCATACATATTGTTTGTATGCAGGTCCTTGGCGAAGAGTGGGTCCTACTACCTACTTTTGCTGAACCAGTGCTCCGGGGAGCTCCTCCTTCGTCGGCGACCTCGGTTGGCTACCCCTCCGAGCCTTCAGCTGCCTCTACAGGCTGAGTCGCTGGTATCCCTCCGCACTTCTTCTACGCGGACGAGGAAAGTGGTATTCTGCATACTACGCTCCCGGGGGATTTGTTCTTAACCTGATAGATTGTGAAACATGATGATTTGGAGGCACGTGATATAGTAGTGCCAGATTTCACCATGACAGTCATTTTATTAATTCTCAGTGTTGCTTCTGTCTTGGAGTCTCAGCATCCAATTACTCATCTTGAGAAGATAGGGATTCTTCTTGAACCCGACGGCTATGCTGCACACCCTATATAAATGAAGATGATAAAAATGTATCTGGGGTTCAACTCCCCTTTTGTTCCTGGAGGCTGGTACCATCACTGCCAAGAGATCGGAGGTCACACCAATGAGATTTTTGAGAGTCCATTGCTGAAAGATTAAATTTTAAAAGTCTGGCCCGTTCTTCGGGCTAATAAAATGCATCCTTTTCACTACACTCCTGTTCAAGGTACCTAATTAATAGAACTCTTAATTTATGGGATGTAACAAAAAAATTTTTGTACACACTAGAGAGCGCATTTCCAATACCGAAGGTCTACTAAGGATGTACTAGCTATTAGGCCTAAAGACAAAATCTACACATATAATTTGAAAATGACACGCGAGGAGGAAGACATATCATTTAGAGTGTTCAAGAAAATGTTTATTTCCACTCTATGAATAGGAGTAATGCAAATCAGGACATTGCTGCATAAAAGGAAGGATGAAGAACCACACTTGAGAGGACAGATGAATAATGGAGAACCAAAATTGAGGCGACAGATAAGTAATGTAGCTCGGGAATCTGATAATCGGTACTCTAATGTAAAACAATTTCTGGAAGCTATACCAAAACGTGGAGTCTCACTATTCGAGTCGAGCATCAAGCCAAAAGCTATACTTAGAACCGGTCTGGGACAGTTACAGAAGTGTCTATCGGTAATACATAGAATACTGTGTACGGGAAAATAAAAAAAAACAGTGCTGTTGGCGTACGTAATATAGGAAAAAACAAAGCTTTCATAATTTCTTATGTTATAAAAAAGTAGTCTAGTAGCTTTTACCCTCTTTTGTAAAGTGTATTTTGGCATGAAATATATTGCAGTATCAACGACGATATGGGTAAAATTGGCTTATTACTTTAAATATGGCAGCCAATATTATTGAAATTTTTTTAATCATAAAAAATTATTTCACGATGAATATCAGCAGCTATATATAATTGAATAGAGCTTCGATCGAATCGACGTCTACAATCTTACCATAGGTGTTTTTTTGTATATCCAACAGAAAAGGAAATATTAAATAAAAAAAATTTACCCCTCCCCCGCCGCTTGGTACATGACATGGTGCGCGCCAACGCCGCAATTGAATATACCTTTCCGACTGAATACTGCCATCGGTGATTTTTTTATTGTAGGTAAAGTAGTCCTGTACTTAGGCAGAGTATATAGGATTGACTCTGTGCCCAGTCCACCCTAACTACTTAAAGTATACAGTTCAGGGATAATTGTATTAATGTAATATTATTAGTGATGGATGAATGATATGAATGGTGTTGTTTCATTTTATATGTAACTCCGGATATGCTCAAAGACCATAGATGACGCCGATCTTCGCCCAGCCCCTGGATCTCCCGAATCCCACTACAACAACAAGCTAACCACCACAAGATGTCTAATAGAGCGGTGCCTAGGTGTTCTAAAAAGCCGGTGGAGATGTCTCCTTAGAGAAACAGTGCTGCATTTTAAGCCAATAACTTGCAGTAAAATTGTAAATGCGTGTGTAGTACTGCATAATATGACGATGGGGGAAGAGGTTGATTTTGATATCGAAAATATCGAAGAAGAGCGTGATCCAATTACCCGAGCAAGGTCCAGCTGATCCTAATGTGAATCAGCTGAATCTTGGTAAGACGATTAGAAATAGAGTTGTCCGAATGCTACATTAATAGTGGCTGCATTTCTTCAACAAATTCAGTCTTCAGTCTTCAGTCTCGCGAGCGCGCCTGCCTGCGTCGCACGCAATCTAGTAGCGACCGCTCTGTGCGCGCGCGTCGTTATTTTTTCGAGATTTACGAGTCGTGATCTACAAGTTTTCGACGAGCGCACTCAAGGGCGAACACAATGAAGAATACAAGGAGAAAGTCTCCCGCCTCCGGTCAACGGTCTCCAGCCTCAGGCGAGCCTAGCCTGGATAAGGTGCTTCATGAGCTCGCGGGGATGCGGTTGCAGCTCGTCTCACTGACGGGTGTATCGGAGGATGTCAAGGTGCTCCGACGTGAAATGCAAGAGCTCACCACCGCTACCGGCTTCATGAGCGCAAAATTCGAAGAAATTTCTCGGCAGCTGGCGGACCTCTCCGTTAAATGCGAAGAAGTGGATCGCATGAAGGCGAGCGTCGCCGAGCTTGATACCACGGTGAACCGACTGCAGGCCTTATCCGATGAACGGGATCAGTGGATGCGGATGCGCAACGTCGAACTTAAGGGAGTGCCGGAGAAGAAAAGTGAAAACTTATACGATGTGGTTCTCAAAGTGGCTGCTGAGGTCCAGGTACCAATCTCGATGGCGCAAATCGACTTCGTTACTCGGGTTGCGAGTCGCGGCCACGAGTCGGGGAGGACGCGCCCGATAATCGTGTCTTTTCTCAGCCGGTACACGAAGGAGGACCTGATCGCCGCTGCAAAGAAGAAGGGTGACCTAGATAGCGCGCAGCTGGGGTTCCGTGGCGAGCCGTCACGTGTCTTTGTCAACGAACATCTAACTCGTTCGAACAAGCTATTGCTGACCAAGGCGAAAGCTGTTGCCAAGGAGAAAGGGTTCCAGTTCTGCTGGGTCAAACATGGACGTATTATGGCGCGGAAGAATCCCACCTCACCCTCATTCCGCATATCTACCGAGGCCGATCTCAAGAAGATCTCATAAATCTGTTTTTTCTATCATTTTTTGTGTCCGTAACATGGCTCAATGCCAACCTAAACTCCTATACTTATTATTTTATATTTTATTTTATTTTTCATACTCATACTGGAGTTATACATTACATATACTCATTTAATCTAGTACTGGATAATCGCTGCTTAGCTGTAAATTTAGTCTTCCTTATATGTGATTACGATCGTACTATTTTCAAACTTTTGTCTATACTAACCTATTGTATTTTTATCTCGCCCATGACTGTGTACACAAGAAGCGAGGAACTAGTAGCACTGCTCACGGTTGTGTGTTCATCTCGCTCTCGCGCGTCGCGCACACACTGTTTACGTTGTTATCGCTCCCACTCCTACCTACCAGTGAATGTGACTATCACGTTGGAACGTCAGTGGATGTGGATGCGGTCTGAGTCCGATATATATTTGCACCAACTAATAATTTGTATGCACTTTCTGCGTACAGCTATACCTACCTATGAACTAATTTACCACTACGTATGGGTTAACGTGTGTTTATCTGTTTTACTAATTACTCATATTATATTCATTACTTACACTATCACTTGCGGCTTAATACTTATAATAATAAATTGTATAAATGTTCAATACTACTACCATGGCACGCACTTAGTCGTTCTTGTTAGTTTGAATAATTGTTTTTTATTGATTGCATCGTTTTATGCCTATATTAATATTGCTTTCCTGATCCGTACGCGACGATTTATTACCAAAACGTAAGAGGTCTCCGCACAAAAACGGAGGACTTCCTACATAGCATTAGCATTAACAATTACGATGTGATCGCATTAACAGAAACATGGCTTTTGGAGGGCGTAGCCAGCGAAGAGCTGTTTGATTCGCGTTACATGGTATACCGGCGCGACCGTGAATATGCGCGCACCGGGCAGGCGAGAGGGGGAGGCGTGCTGTTAGCCGTGCGTCGCGAGCTTCACGTGCACCCACACCCTGAGTGGCACTCCACAGCCGAAGATCTGTGGCTCACGCTCTCGCTTGGTCATACTGGTCCCCAGCTCCCTCGTATTACTATACACCTCTGCGTACTGTACCTATGCGCCGAGCACAACGGTAACTCGTTTGCCGAACAATTGCACAATTGTATGGATAGTATTGTTACTCGCACGACCGACCTAGATAACGACAAATTCATTATAGTGGGTGACTTTAACATGGGAAATATTTCATGGTTACGCAATAATGACGACGGTGACGTAGTGTCGCCTTCGGGCGGTTTGTCGTCCTTGGAGCATGAATTTCTTGATGCAACTGATTTTTGTAATCTCTCTCAGTTTAATAGCATACCTAATAAGATTGGACGAATCCTTGATTTAGTTCTATCTAACGATAACCCCAGGGTAACTGCATGCGATGATCCGCTTGTGCCGGAGGATCCCCACCACAGGGCCCTGTTAATTGACATAAACTCATCTGATTATTGTACTTTAAAACAAAGAAAGCGCAAAAAATACTTCTATAATAAAGGTAAATATGATGCACTGTGTAACGTACTTGATAATACTCAATGGAATGTAATACTCCACGGCTGCAGCCTAGATGAGGCCACTGACAGGTTCTATAATATTCTACATAACGCTATTGATACTTATGTACCTCACAAATATATTTCAGATAACTGTGATCCCCCCTGGTTTACAATACCACTATTAAAGTTATTAAAAGAAAAGTACAAATACCTACGTAGGTATAAAAATTATGGCAGAATAGAAGACTACCAAACATTCTCTTTACTCAGAAAACGGGCTAAGCGTCTGAATACTGAATGCTACTATCATTATGTGGAAATGACCGAATTAAGTATTTCTAATAACCCTAAAAGTTTCTGGTCTTTCGTTAAGTCTAGGAACAAATCACATGGAGTTCCAGGTAACATGTACTATGGAGATAAAATTGCGGATTCGGGTGATATAATCTGCAACTTCTTTTCCACTTACTTTAAGTCCACATTTGTA
>WYDE02158420.1:0-11089 GCA_009867175.2 Adela reaumurella | reverse complement strand
TCTTGTCCGAACATCTTGCGAAATGTGGTGGTCGGTGTTGTGCTGTTATTTACCGGAGTTGTTGCAGCACAACACCGTTTGCTCTGCTTACCCCGATTTTCGGGATTTAGCGTGAGCGATATGTATGTATATGTATGTATGTTTCATCCAACACTTTTGAGGCACTCACAGCAATTCTAGCTCATCATTCTTTATGAATTATTACGTGAAGAAGTCGGATCCATATGGGATTTTACATTGGGAAACACGGTCAAATACAGACGAATATTAAGGATCCACCATCCTGGCATGATGTCACACCACACGACACACACAAAGCCTCAGCGGCGAAACAGAGGCAGCGCCAGGTGTTCAGTGTTTACAGAGTGCGATGAATGAGACTTACGGCAATCTGACGCGCGCTAAATCCGCACCAAGAGTTTTAATTTTTATTTGTATGGAAAAAAAATATTTCGACTTTTCTGTACTTACAGTTCCCTAAAACTTATTAAAACTGTATTTGAACAATAGAATAAGCATTAAACATTAATTCATTCTCGAACACGATTGAAATTTCACAAAAAATAGAGGTAAATTTGGAATTTTTTTTCTAAAGAGAAAAGTTCATAATTTTCCTGTTTCAATCCCACAATTCCCTTGACATGATCCTGTATTCAAATACTAGAAAATTGTGTATACATAATTGTAAACTTAAATTGTAAATAAGTCTGCTCGATTCTGCGGTATGTTGCTTAGGGTCGGTGGAGGCTTAAGAGCGCCGTCCTACAATGCTGCTTCAGAAATAAAAAGGCGTACATATCAATATTTGAAAAATAATATCGGCCAAATTTTTAAATCTAAATTGACGAAAACATTCTTGCGTCCTTATAGATTCAGTTTTGCGATAAAACGGAATAAATCCTATTATTTCCATTTGTTTCTATTTTATCGTAAAACTAAACACAAGCAAAATATTATTACATACAAATACGAATAAGGCAAGAAACTGTCTTTTCGTTGTTTTCAATTTTAAAATTTGGCCGAGATTATTGCTTAAATATAGAAAAATCGTGCGGCCCTTCTTCTATGCGAAGCAGCGCTGTAGTAGAAGACCCTTAAGCGGTGGACCCGAGAGTAGCTAACGAGGACCCAATAGCCAAAGCACGCACAACACGTCATCGGGTCATAGCGCCAACTGCGTTACCCGGTGCAAGTGAACATAGCCAACGTGTTAGTCCACTAGAATCTTGCTGTCTCTCGATAAATTTCCCAACTCGGCCTCGAATATCGCATCGTTTATCAGTTTCTCCAGATAGATCCTCTGCTCTCTGTCTATGGCGGCCAGTTTGAACGCGACGTGTCGTCCGAACACATCCGCGTGCGTCTCCTTCTTGGCTCTGCCTGTTTTTTTTTCTGTTTTGACGATACTCGAGTCGAACACGTGCTCCATCACGTATCCGTCGCCCGTGATTGTTTCTGGCGTGTCTGCTGTTTCCGTCGTGTTCTGTAGATGGTCCTGAAAACCCCAAAAATTCACAGATGCAGTTTAATATTATCGACAACCGCAAATTGTCCATTTGGCGCGCATGTGTCCATTTGGCACTGTGGCAGCAATTATTTCCTAAAAATTATCTCCAAAAATGATAAAACTTTATGGGCAAAAACAATCCGGTAGAGCGTGTACCCATGCATATATGGGTGTACCTTTTAATATCGTACGACATCGGCGTAATCGACAATCACACAGTAAAATTTTACTGCACCGACTACGGGTAGAAGTGAACTCGCGAAAACATTTCATTCGCTTTTTATCTGAGCCATGCAAGTGAACTGGTGGCGCTATCTATTGACAAGAGTTAATTTCGGTCACGAAGCTAGTTGAAAATTAATAAGGTAGGTACTTTCATCATCAGCGTTTAACCATCCACTGGACATACGCCTCTCAAATTTATTTCCAATGCTCTTTGCACTAAGCAGCACGAATTCGTCGTTTGCCCGTGACGTATCGGATGTAGTCCGTAGGTACTTTAATATGTATTAATATAAAAAATCAAAATATACTCCCAGTGAGTCAAACATTAAAGCAATAATAAGCATTTAAAAGGAAAGGAATGAAAGTGAATAAATAAGACGAAAGTAATGGTACTGGATAGGAATGAAATGATGTCAGAATGCAATGTAATGATTGGGGATGAGTGGCTGGAGCAAGTGAACCAATTTGTATATCGGGGGAATATTTTCACAAGGGATGGAAAATGTGAAAAAAATGAAGAAAAGAGAGTGAAAGCCGGAAATCAAGTGAATGGGGCATTGCATGCTATTATAAGCAGCCGAAATGTGTCCAACCAATAGGGCACGTTTGGCTGTCCATAGTGGAGTGCTGGGCCTACACTGATGTACGGGAGTGTCTGTCCATGATTTGTAAAATAGATTATAATAATATTAACATAAAAACACACCTCAGGTCTTAGGTCAATTTAGCAAAAAGCCTGAGAAGCATATTTTAAAGTCGGTAGCGAAAATAAACGTGGTCATGGAACAGCCTAAAAAGTCACGAATTATGAAAAATGTTTTGTTATAGTCCGTGTTTTGTGGCATTATAACATTAATATTTTGCTTCATAATCATTTTATAAACTGATAATTTATCTTCGATACGATCATGTCTTTTAAAACAATTTCTTATAAAACAACTGAGATAACAAAAATCAAATTCATAGGACAAGCAAAAAACGTGATGTTTCCTGTGATAGGACATCTGGCGGGCGGGACCGGATGTCCCGCCCGCCCGACACGATTTGTGAAAATGCCCACCTCTAAATACAATACATTTACGAAGAAAAAGTCCATACCGTACGTGTGTATGTGTGTGACGCAGGGGCAACGTTTCAGCGTTCGTCTTCGAACGAACGTTTTTCGCGCGCGAGCCGTGCAGTAATTCGCAGACGGCCGCACAGAATATATACTTATGGGTATGCCTGCACATAGTCACTTAAATGAATGTGACATTTCTCGTGTGCTGTGATACGACGAATCGAGTTGAGATTGTGAAATTTTGTGGTTGAAAAGTTCGTTTTACCCTATAATCTAACCGAAAATTATCCGAAACGCTGCTGCGGTATCTTCGAGTCCGGCCATGCCACCGCGTGGCCATACGCGCCTCAAGCGATGATCTCCAGCGGCGTGTACAGTAAGCCCAGGATACCAGTGGCGCGCGCGCAGCATGCTGATGACGATGTGGACACGCGCAGCTCTCGTCTGCCGTCTCGGCGAGCTGGCGAGCTGCGGTCGACGCGCGGGGACCGACGCGGCACCGGTTCTCGCGCGCGCGGAGCTTACCCAAGTAAAGGCGAGCGAGAAAGCGACACCTACAGATTTGAGACGAAATCGTCCCCCGACACTTCCGGATACGCTAACAGCAAGTTCTACGACAAGGAATCTGGCATGGTGTTCCATCTACCGGAGGACCCGCGCATCTCGAAACTTCTGCGAAAGCTGTGCGCTGAGGTCGACATCGAGAAATCTTTAGCGGTGTGCAGCAAATTGCAGGAAGCCGTGATGCTCCCAGAGAACGCGCGTTACATACGACGTTCATACGAAATACTCGTCGAGTCCCTCCTCGATGTGTTCTACGATGCACCGGGTCCAGAAACAAAGGAGAACGCCTCAGTAGTACTCGGACGTATCGGGTACGTAATGGGACCAGACTTCAAGAAGCATCTGGAATGGATTACCACTCAATATGCCCTCCATAACTCTACTGTGAAACACTATTTGATCCTTTCATTCACCGAGACCTTCCAGCTTGACTATGAGAGTTGCCATCTGGCCGAGTTTGCTGCCGAAACGATGGCGCAACTGCACAGTGTCTTTGAAGCGACTGACTCTCCGAACATCTTCATGTCTGCCATCGACGCTATTGTTGTTCTCTCTAATTGCTACCCAGATGATTTCACGAAGCATTTTATCGACACTGTTGACATATTGGTAGGCTGGCATGTGGACAACGCACAACCCAAGAAGATAAAAGAGTTTGCACTCAACACCCTCTTCAAAATGAGTCATCACTGGCAAGCCAATATCTCCTTCTCCGTGAGCTTGCTAGCACAGTTCATAGAAGACATGGTGACTTATGGAAATGGTATGAACAATGATTTCATAGTGAATGATGGGGAAGAATCGTCACAAGAAGACTGTGTCCAAAAAATTACATCATTCATAAACCTCTTCAACACTGTTGTGAAAAGCGTCGGCGAGCTGCTGAGTCCAAACATTTCAAAAAACGTCACTTGGGCTTTCTTGACTGAATCCATGTCAAAAGTTCTTCAAGTGATGATAACAGCTGTAAAGAATGATGTGGACAGCGACCTAATCTTGGCTGGAAATGAATGCATCTGCCTCCTGTTGGAGTATATCCAGTTGAAACTCTCCTCTTCGGCTACGCTTCTATTCCAACTGATTGATCTAGAGCAGAACAAATACCTTGAATCGGAAGACGACATATGTTACAGTGTAATCAGACTAATATCCAAAACAGTAAAGGAAGTATCATCTAACCTTCCCTTAGAATTCATCAATAAAATTATCGGACCAGAATCACTTCTACGATCCTTGAGATTTTCCGACAGCATTAAGATACTTGATGGTGTACTGGCGATGTATGCTAATCTACTCAACCTTAAGAACATCCCACTCCTTCAGGAAACTTACAAATTTGTTCTGACGGATATGCAAACTGCATACACTGCCCTCATTCCTGATGTTCAAATTATTCCTGTTATGGATGAAGAACAAATGTCACCAGAAGACGCAGAAAAGAATATAATATTTTACTTACACTGTCTCTCTGAGCTAGCTAATGCAAGTAACTCAATAATTGGCATGTGGGCATTGCAGCCGAGTATATTGGAACTGCTAGCTGTCAAAATGAATCCCCACAATAAGTTGCTGTCGCATCAATATCCAGCTATGCAATACTCAATTCTATATCTGCTGTACTCACATTGTAAGAAAAATAACCACTTCATTGCATCTAGTGAGATTGTAACCAACTTGCAACAGCGAACAAACATTCGTGACATCTTTGGATTGGCTAACTTGAGCATCGGAGACGTTTCAACCTCAAGTCCAATTTCTGGACACTTCGGTATCATTCTCAACACATTAACACTAGTGATGAAGGCAGACTTACCTGATGAAACCCTGCTGCTGATGCTGGCTTGGACTACTGATATATTCCACCAGGTAGACAAGTATCTGCCGATCGTCAACCATTCCCCAGCATTTGTGCAATTGCTGTCGAATATGATATCCTTAGGGAATCATTTCAATCCTAAAGTTGACAATGCAGTGGTGAATAACTTAAAACCTCTTTTGAAAAACAAAAATGTATCTTGGAATAATGAACTCTTGAAAAAAATAGGAGCGCTGTGCTTATTGCAGATTGACAATAAAGATCCAAAAGTATCGTCGGAATACATGAGCGTTCTACTTGACATACCATGGGATCTGGTGCAACTTGAGCTCGACAAGCACCCTGTTATAGTGTACAGCAACAGAAAGAAGTCTAAATATCACCTGAATAATGGAACAAAGCTTGAAGCTATAAAAGATTACTTCATGCGAGGACAGTTTGTGTCAATATCTACTCAACATTTCAAGATGATCATGGCTACACTCCTTCAATCTAACTTTGATGAAGAAAACTTCATGCAAAATTCTTTTATCAATTGTTGGCCACTACAATCCCAAGAGTCAGACGAGTGCAATTTGTTGTTCTTCAGGCTGTGTGCCAGTAACTATTCATCTGTGTGCACAGCATGGGCGATGTCGGAATTGGCGCTGCTATGCGTCACCCTAAGACTACGGACACCTCTTGGAAAACCTCAAGAAACATTTATGCGATTCGAAGGAACTCTCAAAGGAATTGCCAGAGAAATATCATCTGCTGAATTCAAATTTATCGCCAATACTAAAGCATCCCTCATGAAACTTATTATTGTCGAACAGATTCGTAGCCGAAGAATCACTGAATTTATGCTGTTTCTAGAGAAATACATCTACAATGCTGCAGAGGGTACTGCCATAGTACTGCCACTGGTGATAAAGCCAGTGAAGACATTCTTCTACACCAACTGGTCAACCTGCCGAGAGTGGCTCACAAGAGTGCGCCCAGCTTCTTTGGCTGTAAGCTTATTCTCCGGTCACTATGGTGCCGGCATCTATCATGCGCAAGTGATGCTTCAAATGGCTGCTGCGTCGCCCAGCAACATTGATATCGAGGCCATTGCTATGAGTGTGTCAAGAGCCCTGATCAAGCTCCGGGAACCTGAACTTTTGCTCGGGATGTACATATGGATCAAACAAAAGTTCAACAAAAAGTTCCAGTGGTTGAAAGCTGCCGCAGAACAAGCTAATTCTCGTCATGAATTTGCAGTGGAGTACTACAAGAAACTGAGCAATTCGTTGACCACTCTTGGAGAATCAGAAGAAAACGGGGAATCTCTTCCTATCAACACAAGAGGGTATCGTTTTCTTCAGGAACAAATTGCAGAGTGCTACAAAAATATACAAAGTTGGGAAGACCTGTTAGAGTGGAAAGAACTGGAAGAACAAAATAAAAATTATTCCACCTGGCATTCATTTACAGCCTTGAAAATGTTTGATGAATCTACAGAATTCCCTCATGAACTAACTAATTGGGACGTACTAACGTTTGAAACTGAAAGTATCTCTAAAAACAGTTGTTCGTACCAAAATCTGCTGCATAAAGTGGAATCAACTTTAGTGTACACAGCTTTAAATATTTGCTACAATGATGAACCAAGTAAATATACTGGTATTATAGAAGACTGCCAGTCATTACTGAATGCAAATGCTGTTGAATTTACTAAGAGTGTGTCTTCACATTTTCTAAAAGATATAACAATTTTGCAACTGGCCAATGAAGGACTGAAACAAGTTATGTTGGAAGGAAAATCCATAACTAACCCATTCCGCCCATCTACAGAAAAAATGAGCAAGGTTGGTACTACTCTGGAAAACCTAGGGAAAATTATGTGGTGGAATCAGTATTTCACACGACTAAATATGACTGAAGAAAATTTGTACTACACTGAATGTATGCGACTGGATTTGATAAAATCAGCTAGAAAGAATGCCAACATCGGTTGGGGCAAGAGAGAATTATTAAAGCATTTCAAAAACAATGCATCCTTCCAAGCCTATCTTGGAAACATGAACACACTTGACGAACTGTGTGATGTACTGCTTATCTCAAATAATTCCTATGACTTGGATATATGGTCGACTAACAATGCCACTGCACTGATGGAACTTTGTAAACTTTTGTATGCCAGTGAAGAAACAAAAACTAAAGCCATAAATGTTTGCGCAAGTGTATCACTTGGCGTATCTCAAAGATTGGCGATGGGAGAACAGAACTATGATCTACGCGAAAAAGGCACCCGTATGCTATTAACTCTGTCAAAGTGGGTGCAGAATGAAGATGAAACTATCATCATAAAAAATCTCGACTCTCCACTGACAAAACTGGTGACGGCGCTTCCTGAAATTGGATTAGTTGACAATAACATATCTGACAATGTTATTCCACTATCAGATTCTGCTGTTGGAAAATTGCTACAATTTAGTGTTAATCAATGTCCAGGACTGGCCAAAGCCTGGTCTAATTTTGCAAATTGGTGCTTCAGGTGGGGTCGTAAGATGGTCGAATACAGTTCAAAAACAGGAGAGCAGCTCACAGAAAGCGATAAATTACAAATAGAAAGTGTAATGCTCGGATGCTCACCCCAAGACTTTGAAGCTGTTTGTGAGATTCTTTCAAAAACTAAAGCAACCTGCGATGATGAAGATATAGATTGGAATGAGATAAATACTTCAGAGATGATAGAAAATCAACTAAGAACTGTGCCGTCACTGTCCAGTGCATTCCCCGAACATATAGCATTGCTTGTGGATATATGGCGTCAAGCACAGAAACGAGTGTTCTCATACTACGAACTATCTGCAGATGCATACTTCAAATTCCTGCAGCTAATCTGTGCTTCAGACTACATCAACCACAGTGGAGAATATGCTGTTGTAAGTGGTACCTTGAGACTGCTTCGTTTGATAGTAAAGCATGCCATGGAGCTGCAGACTGTTCTTGAATCGGGACTAGCAAGCACTCCTACACAACCCTGGAAGGTGATTATACCACAGCTATTCTCAAGACTCAATCATCCAGAAACATATGTAAGGAAATGCGTATCAGATCTACTCTGCCGATTAGCTGAAGACACACCTCATTTGATTACGTTCCCAGCGGTTGTAGGAGCAGTGGAAAACGAGCAATTTGACTTAACAGAACTCAGCCTTACGAGATCCATCTTGAGCAACGTAGGTGAGCCTGAAGGGCAAGAAATTCCAGAAACTAGTGACTGTGAGAGTGAGAAGGTTGTCAACAATGATCTCAACTCCTGCTTCTTGGATATGGTTGAGACACTCAGCAAACAAGCACCTGAAACCATCTTGCAAGTGAAGCTCCTAGTGAAAGAGTTGCAGAGAATAAACCTATTGTGGGATGAGCTATGGCTTGGAACTCTGGCACAGCATCATTCTGAATTCACAAAGCGATTGGCGCAACTGGAAAATGAGGTGGTAAAAGTGCGAAACAATGCTAACCTCACCCCTGAAGAAAAAACCCTATTAATCAAGGAAAAGCATCGCATCATATTCGAACCCATCATATTTGTGTTGGAACAACTTGATCATATTACCTCCGGAAAAGCCGAGACGCCTCATGAAATCTCATTCCAAAGTAAGTTCCAGTTCCTCATAAGCGATGTAATTCACAAACTTAAAAATCCTGAAAATCCTGAGAAGCCACAAGAATCGTGGTTGCCGTTGAAACAATTGCAGATAAAATTCCAACAAAAGGTTAACAAAAGAACTTCATACCTTTTAAAAATGTCCGACATCAGCCCGGTGCTCACTCAGCTTAGGCACACAGTGATATCCATGCCCGGCGTGCAAGGCAACCAAAATGCAAGAATCACAATAAAATCCGTCGATAACAATGTGGCTATATTGCCGACAAAAACAAAACCAAAGAAACTGGTATTCCATGGTTCTGATGGCAAACCCTACACTTATCTCTTTAAAGGATTAGAAGACTTACATCTTGACGAGCGCATTATGCAGTTCCTATCTATAGCAAATACCATGATGGCTCGAGATACTGAAAACAATGAAAACCAGACATACCGTGCGAGACACTATTCGGTCATACCACTGGGACCTCGATCTGGTCTCATCAGTTGGGTGGACAATGTGACTCCTCTCTTCGTACTGTACAAAAGATGGCAGCACAGGGAGGCTGCAATCTCATCCGTAAAGACTAACAAACCCCTCAGTGTGCCGAGACCTTCAGAGCTTTTTTACAATAAGCTAAATCCTTTACTACAAGCGACTGGAGTGTCTACCGAGAATAGAAAAGAATGGCCCGTGTCTATTCTAAAGCAAGTTCTGTCGGAGCTGACTGCCGAGACTCCTTCTGATCTGCTATGGAGGGAGCTTTGGTGCGGTAGTATAACGCCGGACCAGTGGTGGCAGATGATACGTAGATACTCGTACTCGATGGCTGTAATGAGCACTATTGGGTACATCATCGGGCTGGGAGACAGACACCTGGACAATGTTCTAGTGGATTTAACGACCGGTGAAGTGGTACATATAGACTACAATGTGTGCTTCGAGAAGGGCAAGTCACTGCGTGTTCCAGAGAAGGTGCCGTTCCGGATGACGCCGAACCTGGTCCACGCCCTTGGAGTCACTGGTGTTGAGGTGAGTCAAATTCACTACGTAGTCATAGCTTGTAACTAGAAACAATTGCACTGTGTTTTCTATGCTGGAAGCCTCGTCTAAACTCAAACTAAGCCAAACGACCGTTTTAATGGTAGTTAAGTAGGTTTACCATACGTCCCGGTTCAGTCTCGGTTTCAGAGGCCTGTCCCGGTGTTCCGGCTGGCCATAGTCCATGTCCCGGTTCGGGACATGGTGGTGGGACAAAAAGCAGTGGTGGTCCAGGGTGTACAGGGGGGGGGGGGGGCGGTTAAACTACCCCCCAATCGTAAAATTTTGCAATTTGCAAAATAATCAATTGCAGTTTGGTCGTCGAGAGAATGCATTCCTGACGTCTATCAGCAGAGTTTCTAAATGTTTTTGGCTGCACAATACGGCGATTCATGTAGCCCAATTTATACTACAAATTACAAAATAAAAGTATCAAACAAGTAGCAAAATTGAAATTTCAAATTCCAAAAAAAATGCTTCTCCATACAAAATTTTATATTTATTTTATTTTTAATTTTGTGTCGCCCTATCAAGCTTTATTTTGCGACAAATTGCTCAATCTGGAAACCCTGTCAGTTTGGCATTTGTAGTGATGGGCAATAAGTAATTTCTGTAAATGAGTAACAACTTTTTACAATTTACTAGGAATGTGGATGTTTCCTGTTAACGAAAATTATATAAACTTCATTAAAAGAATTGTTTTATATCTTTAAAAATTACAAAGTTATTAAACTTTTTAATAATATAACTTTGAAAATTTAATTGCGCGTGTGGCGAGTGAAATGAGGAGTCATGCAGCGTCACACTTGTGCTACTCATCCACGGACTAGGTACCCTATGGACCCGATGGTCATCTGACAAGAGTAGATGTAGGCATGATTATGCATTTTTTGTGCAATAATCTGTCATACACTAGTGCCTAAATCAGAGGAGTAAATATCACGAAATATGTACCTACCTACTACTACCTAACCAATACGTAGCTAACCATTCTGCATCTTTTCTATTTGAAATATGATATGTAGGTAACCTTTAGTTAGATATCCATGATTGTTCATCTTCCTATTTAGTAATCTTTAGGAATGTGTCAGATTAGCCGAGCGGGCAAGAACACCCCTCTCAAGCGGGAGGTGCGGGTTTTATACCCACTGGTAGCACAATATTTATAAGTTTAGAATATGTGCTAAATGGCCGCTGACACTCGGGTGAAGGAAAACATCGTGAGGAAACCCACTTCCAAGCCGGTTGGTCACCGT
>WYDE02158310.1:0-11089 GCA_009867175.2 Adela reaumurella | reverse complement strand
CCTCTCATATCATGTAAATGAGAGAGGCCTGTACCCAGCAGTGAGGCGAATAAAATGGCTGCAAAAGAAAGAAAGAATATAATCGGTTATCGATAAAATTCACCCATCTTATTGATCCGATGATCCGTTCGTTGCTGTCAGCGATCCAGGCGCATGAAGTAATAAATGTCTGTACAATTATAACGTTACGTTTTAAATCGACATCACACTACGCTGTCTTTAAACTTCGGTTTCACAAACTATTTACAATTTGAAGAGAACACGTCACGTTCTGGGTAGCGAAGTTGGTATGACAGTGTCTGTTAAAGCCAAGGGTCCCGGGTTCAAGTCCCGGCTGGGACGTGTTTTCTTTAATTTGTTTTCCGGATTCTTCTGATTCTTCTTATGAAAGGCATAGAAACGATTCCGAAAAGCGATGAGTTTTCAGAAGTTGGGTGTCAACAACATATGGACGCTCCGAGCGAATACGGCGGCTGTGGCGGATATGGATCGGGACAGGAGGGATTAGGCAAGCCAGCTCATCGGAGCATCGGCGATCTGTAAAACAGGCTAAGGAAACTGATGGTTCGCCTGTTGTGCAATGGTTCATAACCCTTGGGATCACAATTTAGTCTGATGACGCGGGGCTGGATAGAGTCCAAGTATTTATACTAACTAGTAAAGGAGGCATCTTGCAATCGGAGTCAAATCAACGGATGAATTTGCGCACTGCATGGAGGTCGCCGGTGAGAAGAATTGCCTGCTGAGGTAATTACTAAAGATTATACTCTGTCACTGGGTCAAATGACCAAGTACGCAATTTGCGGTCCCCAATTCTTCTTAGTACCTAACGAGTATCTTCTTGGTTTTGATCGGTATCGGATCCATGGTAAATAACTCTGTGCAGAGACAATAATACTGTAATAGCGAACAACAAACAACGAACATCAAGTTTGAGACTAGACCCATCTCATACGCATTCATCACGACAGAACACCAACTGGCCAAGTGTGGCCTTCATACACTGAGATTAGATTTTGCCTCTAAAAAAACGTGCGGACCGGGGGGCACAGCTAGTATTATAAATATGCGACCAAACTATTGACACCAACCATTGAAGGTACTTGGACCTTAAAACAGACTGTATTAACACAACTTTGCCAATAAATTTGAAAGCAGCATCTACAAAATATTCGGCCAGAGAAGAATATAAAGGAGCCTGGCCGTCGAATACTAATGGCGCCTCAAAGGATCTTCTGAGGGAATACGATAATTAAATTGAACAATTTTCACGAAATTCCATGAAAATTGCATTAACTTTTAATTTTGTGAATTCAGGGCGGGAAGAAGTTAAAAATTAAAGAAAACTCATTACATAGGCGGCTTCCTCAATTTCCCTTTCTATTGGATTCTGTTGTCTCGCCAGATATGGCACGGAGCTAGTAGCACACCAGTTTCTTTTAACTGCCTTCTCTTCTTCTTATTTGCACTCCACTTATTTACCATTGCAAGACACGGAGCTCTCTCGTTAGCATTTTGAGAGATGTTCCAGTCATCATTGAAAAATGGGCACAGCATTAACTCAGCGAACGCCAACGAGTGGTACGCTTTTAAGCGTGCTCTTAAGCGTGCTTTGCATTGCTGCATCCATACAAGAAAAAATAGAATTTCAAGGGAATTTCTTCCTGTGATGAGAAATGCTTATAAGACAATTTTAAGCGTTCCTCACAATGCGCAATGGTTGAAACCAATTTTCAAGAAGAACCCAGAAGAAGCGTTGTGACAGTTTTCACAACTTTGCGAGAGCATAGTTCTGTTGTTGTGATCTACAGCTTCTTGTGATCTAGTTCCACAGTTACTGCAGATGTTAACAGTCAAGAATCGTAGGATGCGGTGGAGAAAAAACTCGCTCGCTAAAACGCACCCGAGAATGGTTAACAGCTCTTCGCCGCTCATTCTTCCTGAAAACGCCCGGTCTCATGCTGCACAACAGACGCTCTGAATATGGCGAGAGTTGCAGCCGGAGACTTTTCCTCACCTCTTCAGACCTTGCACTATTCAGAATTTAGATAACTTTTTTCCATGATTTAACGATTGATTCCTAAGAGCCAGTGAATAACGTCTTTTAAGCATTTCGACCATTTCTTTACTTTACTCTTTCTCGAATACTTCTACAGCTGAGGCATCAATACAGTACAATTAAAATTGCAAGAACAGTATTAATAGTTTAAGTAAAATAAATTAATTGAGGCTTTCGCGGCCGGCGTTTGAAGGTAGAGTCCTTCTACTCGGGCTTAATGGCCGTCGTAAGTTGGAATTGCTTCCTTAGGAGCTGGAAAGCATATATAGCATAGCATAGGAAGCATAGGAAGCAATTCCAACTTACGACGGCCATTAAGCCCGAATAGAAGCACTCTACCTTCAGTTTAAGTAAAAATTTATTAAATATATTTTTTAAGGAAACATTTTTGATTTGAAAATTTTCGTCGGCAATTTCATAAGTAAACCTATGAAATTGACCTTAAATGATCTCTTTCAAGACCTAATGCAAGATGCAACATTTAGAAAACTTTCGGCTCTTCTCGCGACGACTTTATCGGATTGTTCCGATATTTCGAACAGAGCGTGCAAAAAGTGCAGAGCGTCCAGAGAGTCCTGTTCATGGTCACGGAGACGTCCGTTAGCTATACGAGCTCACCAAACGTACTGAAGGACGCTCTGTTCGAAACGTCGGAACAATCTGATAAAGTAACCGCGAGAAGAGCCGAAAGTTTACAAATTGTTGTTTAACGACCGCGGTAATTAGAAAAGTTTTGTAATACAAGATGCTTTTGAATCCATGCAATCTCGCATATGAGGTTGGTGAGTACCAACCTTCACGCCTCACAGGACCCACCCTGCAGCTCCATGTAGGAGCCACACAATACGACTACACCTGAGCCCGAACAAGTATCGAATGAAGGGTATTCCACTTGCTAATTGGCAGTGCCGAGAGGCGGATTCCGCTAACGTACCGGATGCCACGTGACTATCACGTTAGTCACGTAAACCCCACGGCAACTAATGATCCACCCCGCACCCTCGTTACGTCCTGTACGACAGGGTTGAAAATCGATAAAATAGCCGGTCTCCGAAAATGACTCCGTCCCTTCGTATATGCTACGTGATGTAGGCACGTGAATTCGCCCCAAATTGAAAATATATCTGAATGGGACTTTACAGGTCACCGTTAAAGTCGAAAATGGATCGTCTACCTTCAAAATACTTAGTAGTCATTGTTTCGGTGATATATAAGACTTAAAATTCAGGGATTTTTTTCGCTTCTATCGTAGGTACAAAACATATGAAATATTTTTTTTTTAAATTAAAATTAATATTGTTAAATACTTATTAAATAATACATTCAATCATATTCAATCCTAAACGAATCTTAACTACCTAAATAGAAATCAACAAACATTATAAATAATAAATCTTATAAACTAAACTAATCTAAAATTATAACAAAGATATTAATATACATAATGGTACATAATATCTAAGGCCCATTTGGGAAGGGATACATTTGTATACCGGACACATTTATAACGTTAGTTTGAATCTACCATATAGCTTTTTAAAACGCCGGTAAAGGATAGCACGATGAAGACAGACAGAATAATACGAATCTAAGGTAGTGCACGGTTAACTAGAAGTAATTTGACTTCAGTAGTAAGTTCGCCTTATGCTGAACATAGAAGTGGAGAACATTATTTTCGATTTAAAGTTAGAATATCGTCTGAAAATCGTTTCGTGCAGCTAAATAAACCAGCACAGATTTATGTAGTGGTTTGTGTAGGTACATAGATAGGTTGTATGTATGATGAGTAGGTATTTGTGTAATGGAGCGCTCGCAGAGTAAGTAGATACAGAGCGTGTGTTCTGTTTGGCTAATTGGTTGTTGAGAGTCAACAAGCAGATGTGAGCTTGCCTGCAAGCACTGCGAATGGCCCATTTCATTACCTAATTGCCTGAATCGACATAAGAGTAGGATGTCATTATTTGATTGTTGTAAATAATGCATAAACTAGGAATTAATTAGTATATTTAAAAAGAGATTCAATAATTTTCAAACCTCCATTTTATTTTATAATAATATTTTATTTTTATTTTCAAATTAATATTAATTTTAATAATTTTTGTTTATATATAGAGATTAAAGGGCTTAAACGCTTTACACATATTTAAAATATTTTGATATTTTAAATACAATGAAATTGCAAAGGTGGTGTTATTAGCTGTGTCTGACCTCTAGAAAGTCTGGGCACAGCAACCCATGAAGGTTGACTATATAAAACATTAAATAAATTGTAAGTTCTTGATTTTTGTAAGAAAAAGATTTTAAATTAAAGGAATTTTCATTCAAGAAGTAAAATTTTAATATTCTTTGGATTGTGCGTGTGTAGGTACACGCAGCAGCTTATAAAGAAGCGCTTCAAATATATGACTTATTTTTATTTACAATAAAATCAATAGCAATGTTTTCTAAACAGTCTAGAAAAACAAAATGGCCGCCGCGACGTGACGTCACGAACTCGGCAGCAGATCACCTTTCACCAGTCCGGACAAAATTACCTTCGTTACTAAAAAAAGAGGGATTCACATGAGAGACCACAATGACCGTACCCCAAACATGGTCTTAAGGAAATAGTGGAAATTTCTTTAGATCACGTCATATATTTACTTATATGAAACTGCCTTGGCGTTTCCGTGCCATGCCGTGAAAAAAAAATATGTACGCACCAGTGATTAGCCAGCCACATAGACCTATGTGAATTAGGAATGTGCCGTGTCAGCGCTCTCCCGTAATGGGCCGGTCACACTGAACTGGGAAGAAAACACGAACTATTTTTCATAGCCTTTTCAACCGACCTTTATTCAGTACGGCCGTACTGGTGCCAACCTGTGCGGGTTGTATGTATTATGTATGTAAGAAAAAGGTTTTAATCTCAGATCAGTGAACAAGCCAATCCGCGCTAATCGCCCTATAATTATTTAGAGACATAAACCTAATAAATATTTTTATTTTGCCATAAATATAAATTTTATGTATATTACATGAATTTAACCAAAAAATCTGGATTAGGTATCGCTAATAATTATAAGATAGTTGGAAGGCAATTTTCTGTTTTAGGTGATTTGTGCAAAATTCTTTTACATAAAGCTTTAATGTATAAAAGTATATAAGTAAAATAGAAAAATTTATGTTTAAGAAATGTTAGTCTCTCTGTCATCTTTGTTCGCTTATATATAACTGAAAACGGCTTAATTTATTATGACATGCCTTTCACACTATTGTTCAGTGGTGTTCTGAATTTACATTTTTCAAATTTCTTAACAAATAATGGTCAATTGTGATTGTCAAGTAACGAATTTCGCCTTGGCCTCTAAACACGCGGTAGGAGCCGTGAGCAAAGCTAATTATACTTATTATAAATGCGAAAGTGTTATTGTTGGATAATTGGTTTGTTAGTTGGTTTGCTTGTCCTTCTTTCACGCAGCAACGGAGCGACACACCGTGATTTTTTATGAGCCGGAGAGTGCACTAGAATGCTGTTGTAATATTGTTTTGCCTCCAGCTTCGTCCACGTAGACTTTCATGCGGGCGAAGCCGTGGGTAAGAGCTACTAGTATTATTTTAGTTTTTAACACATTTATTCGATATTTCGGCGTCTTCAGGTATTTAGTATTATCTATTAGAAGCTTCCACGGTGCAAACGCCCGTGCGGCAACATATTTGTTCACTGCTCCGACATCCGAAGTAATACCGCAATGATAGATACATATCCTATAACCATCATTACATCAGTGAAAAATTAATGTGAATTTATTGAGTCCTGCTCGAGTTTTATAAATAATTAAATAAATATAGACTTTTCTGCTTAGCAGGAGGGGTAATCTCTTCCACTACCTTCACCTTCCACCTTTATACACTACAACATATTCGTATGGTTAGTGTATATGTTTCTTCACGGTGTTTTCCTTCACTTCTTCAATGCTCCCCGTTATAATTTTGTGCATAAATTTTAACAGAGATTTTCACATCCAGAAAATATGTGCTCATTGCATGTATCGAACCCACGACTTCTAGAGTAAGAGTCGGGCGCTCACCAACCAGGCTACTCCGCAACCCTCAATTATAAATAATTGTCATAACACAATCTCGACGGCGCCGAAATTCCTTAGAAACACAGTTAAAATTTTTCGCTACATTTTTTAAGATTTGTAAAGATTCCTAACGTTTTAACGCTAAGATAGCTTTGCGATATTAAAACACTATGCGATAATAAAACACAATAATGAATATTTTCAATGAATCCTCTAGCAGTATTGATATGAATCATTGCCTGCTTTCGTATCGCGATAAAACTCTGAGAGATTTGCGTATACCTATACATCGTTTTCAGAGAAAGATCAATCGTCAAACCTGTAAAATGTAATGAATGAAGTGCCGTTGGTGGAAGAGGCAAAGGGAGTAAAGGCAGTCAATTAATACTGAAAAGGTTTTAAATTGCAATTCGGTTTTCACAGAAAACTGATTGTCGGTGTTGAGAATTCGTTATTTCGAAAGCTGATAACATCTCGATTGATTTGTGAAGGCGAAACGCTAAAGGCTTCTCGGCTCGGTAAATCATAAATTTCAACTGAAGTTTTGATAAGGTTAATAGATACAAGGTAATCTTCAATGCTCTACCTAAAGTGTATAATATATATCTAAATTATCTTATTCTCAACATTATCTTCTATATACCTAATAATTTCTGGCCTGTGTGACTGGGTCGCTGACTTCCTACATGGGAAGCATTGTGGTCATATTGAATGGTTGCTCTTCGGACGCCATGTCGGTGAAGGTCGGCGTACCACAGGGATCTGTGTTTTCACACACACTGTTTCTTCTGCATATCAATGATATGTTGTCTCTGTGCACACTGCAGGCACTGGGTACGGCACACGGCTCCTACACCTGTCACCCTTCAGCCAGACGGGATGTTGTGGATGAGAAGAAGCGAAGACTTGGGTCTGATCTCTAACAGACACTTGGTTCCGTTTCTGAATAGAATCCACATGAATAAATATAATAACCAGCTTTCTGGATAGTAGCGTGTTAAGTGATTTAGTAACTTCTTATACTAATGTTCTCTGTTCACATGCTACTTACTACTTGCTAATTCAATAAATACTTGACTAAATACTTATTACTTACCCGTTTTGCTAAAAACGTCTGAACGGGGTTTTAGCGCTCAACGATACTTAAATGGCAATTGCCATTGAAAGGTGACTTCAGTGTGTCTGTGTTTGTCTATTAATACAATTGGCGTCACTTATTTTACTTTCCCGGGGGGTTATAGCGCGATAGTGCATTAGCACTTCTGTAAAACGCAGCCCTCCGTGATAAATTTAGCACGCTCGAGTGACGATAACTCAACTCCATTCAGGTTTTCTTCGAGCTCACCTCGGAGACCACGTGCTCTCGAGTTCATCTACGCGTTAATGATAAATAGGCAGGCGTGGATTTTAATAGCGCGGGAGACTGTGCGCGTCGCACCCTCCGCCCGCCCACAGAGACGCGCTCCGTGGGCGGGCGGCGGAGTCCTGAGACAGCGGGAAGGTGGATAGGGGCTGCAAAATACTGTTCTAACTAACCACACTATATGCGCCAAATTGTATGTGCCATCCTCTAAAAACCTACAATAAATGTATGAGTACCTACTGCGTCATTGTCGACGTCTCTTTCGTGCTAAAAATTTATTAATTTTACGTTGAATAAAGTTTAGATGGTAGGGTCCAACCGCGGACTATTTACCCTAAGGACCTGACACCGTAAAGCTTCCCGTACTAGCCAGTTCACCCGCTAGGTAGTTGAAATACGACTATCACTCGCTCTCGCTCGAGCGCACAACCCTGGCAACATCTGCAGGATGACGATTACAAACAATACAAAAACGTCAGGAATTACTAAAGATGGCATATCCTTCCACAGGTAAGTATTTTAGTACTTCTAAGTTCTACGCGCCTAGCAAATTTTTGGCGAGCCCGGATCCCATACATAGAGCGGCGCGCGTCGGGTCCATTGGTACCTAGTCCGTGGTTCGAACGGAGCTGTATGTAATGTATGGACGTAACACGAACAAATAGGAAACATTTTGAAGAACCGGAAGTTCTTAGCACCCATAAAAGCAGGCATATAATATATGCTATATGCGATGTCATATTATGAAGCGATGCATGACAGTGAATGAATCACGATTTGAATGTCAAGATTGTAACGAAATATAGTGGATTGTCTTAACCTACCCTACGGGAAAGACGCGTGATGTTGTTTATGTACCTATATTATGCAATAAATATTGATATTTATGATACACAGCCGTATGTGATAAGCTCTATTCTTCACGTTTACAATAAACAAGTGGAATGTGACGATCGCGATCGGTAACTTAGTTCATTCTCCTAACTTCACGGCGTCATTACTGATTATGCCGATGCCGTAGGACATTAAAATTAATTTACGTCTTGCACAGATAAACAATGTATTGCACTGATAAACCCTCTGCCGGAAACCGTTTAGGCTGTGTGAGTTTTGCTAAATGGAAGCATGCGAAATTTGCGGTTCCCGATCCTTTCTTAGTGTCACTTGGATAAATTGCGTGGAACTCACTGCTCAGACAACGACAACAAACCCAAATCAAGGAAGAGACTAAACCCATCTTATAAAGTAGATATTACTTACGTTAATATGACATACATACATACATATCACTCACGCTGAATCCCGACAATCGGGATAAGCAGAGCAAACGGTGTTGTGCTGCAAGAACTCCGGTAAATTACAGCACAACACCGACCACCACATTTCGCAAGGTATTCGGACAAGACATCAAGCAGCATGTAAGGCACGAAGACCCACCTACTGCATGACTCGGTGGAAGTACCGTGCCAAGGTGAGAGGTGGCGAGCCTGTCGCCCTTTAGCACGGTATCATGTACTTATCCCTTAGTCGCCTTTTACGACATGCATGGGAAGAGATGCAGTGGGGTCATTCTTTTAAGTAAGAATAGTACCGGCCCCACACGGTACGAATGTGTTGTAGTGTATATAAAAACTACAAAACAAAGAATCACAAACCTGCAAGTCCGCCACACGCGCCGGACTCGCTCGGACCATCCATATGTTGTTGACACTCAACTTCTGAGAACACATCGTTTTTCGAAATCGTTCCTATCTCGTACGGCGAAAATATGGAATGGTCTTCCAGTGAGTGTGTTCCCTCCTGCCACCTACAACTTGGGGATCTTCAAAAGGCGTGTTAATAAATTGGACAACGACCTTTTTGACCGCGTTTAGCCTAGGGATTTTAAAGCTGGTACTCGTAAAGAATGAAAATAAATAAATAAAATAAATTTAAAATAGTGAATGAGGTGTAGATTTGTGATTCCTTGTCTGTTCTGTAGATTTATGATTCTTTGTCAGTTGTGCAGATTTGTGATTCTTTGTATGTTCTTTAGATATATTATTCTTTGTCTGTTCTGTAGATTTGTGATTCTTTGTATGTTCTGTAGATTCGTGATTCTTTGTACGTTCTGTAGATTTGTTATTCTTTGTCTATTCTGTAGATTTTTTATTCTTTGTCTGTTCTGTAGATTTGTGATTCTTTGTCTGTTCTGCAGATTTGTGATTCTTTGCCTGTTCTGTAGATTTGTGATTCTTTGTATGTTCTGCAGATTTGTGATTCTTTGTACGTTCTGTAGATTTGGTATTCTTTGTCTGTTCTGGAAATTTGTGTTTCTTTGTCTCTTTTGTAGATTTGGGATTATTTGTCTGGTTCTAGCTGCATATTCCGATGAAGCTTAATTACTTCGGAGTACCAGCTTTAATGATCCTAGTACGCTAGTACTACAGCAGATTATGCGCTTACATGCATCAGATTAATGATTATGTGTACCGCGATTATTGGAGCGCTAGACTGTACGCTGCTGTACATACATATGTAGGTTACGTATATTGATTCCACTAATCCGTACATTACGTATTTAATCCTACAGAAATCACGACCGCATTAGGTTGTTCGTCCGGCTGGGGCGCATTGAGCGCGCCACAGAACACCTACAACTGTTACAGTAGAGTAACTGTTTTATAAATTTAAAATATTTAAAACTTATAAGGTACGAGCTTTTTGTTCGGGGACCCACCCCCGACGCATAATACCATTGTCTACTACGCGAGTTTTTAATTTTTTCTGCTAAGCTTTAATCCTTATAAATTTTCGTCGACTTTTTGACGCGGATTTGTAGACAATTTCATCTTCTTAACGGAACAATAAACTGATAAAACTTTACTGATCTAACTTGATTGGTTTACGAGATATTTGAGTTTAGGTCTAGGCCGGCGTTCGACGCCGCGGCGCGCGAAAAAGTCTAGTTACATCAGAATTTTTTTTTGTTCCGTAAAGAAGATGAAATTACTACAAGTAATTTATTACTACAAGTAATTTCATCTTCTAAAAATCATCATCGACTAAAAATAAGAGTCTAGGAGACTCTATTTTACACCACTTGACACAGTGATGTTTTTTTTCCTACGTTGATTTTATGTATTATTTTAGATCATTTGAACTTCAGACGCATTCAAGTGCTCATATAAATTCTTTCGTCGGCTCCTGCACCTAACCTCGACTGTGGTAATCCGTACATAGGTGGCGCTAATACTATTACATACACACTGCGCTTTGTAATAATGCAACACTGTTCGCAGTTTATTCACTCACGCATTATATACGAACAATATTAATATGCCATTAAATGCAGTGCCCAATAATACATATATAGCGTCACGCCTGTTTCCCAGTGGGGTAGGCAGAGACATCGGATCTTCATGTGTCACGCACTACCCTGAGACACCTCTGCCGCCTCTTATGCGCTCTCATAATTTTCTTCATACATGCTTCGGTTACGGGTTTTTTTTTTGTTTTTGTTCAGTTTCACTGACACGGAAGGCAACCCGGGCGGGTTTAATCCTACCACCATGTAAGGAGAGGGAAGGGACCTACAGTTTAACGTGGAATCCGAACCAC
>WYDE02158199.1:0-11090 GCA_009867175.2 Adela reaumurella | reverse complement strand
AAAGAGGGAGATAAAGATAGAGAACAGGGTTTGCCTCTTAGTTAATTGTGACAAATCCTGAGAATTTATTCAGGAAAATCTTTTTTATTTTCAGTGTAAATGAAATATTCTATAGTATTACATTTCTCAAATTTAGTTTCTAGTGTAGAGATATTTACTTCACAAGTTACATGCAATGTGCGGACTTTATAGCTTCATAATTCTTACAGTAAACATTTTTCACTTTTCTAATTCTATAGAAACATAGTAATTGGTCTTGTAAAGCCAAATTGATTTAGATTTTGGATCAATTCCACAAAATGAGAGCGTGAGAATCTAAGGCTTTTTGTATGGAGTGCGAGTGAGGAAGCATCCTCTTACGCTCAGCAGCCTTTTAATGCTGGAGAAATCGCTTTCAGCCAAACTTTAAACACGTAGCAAACAGCACAACACATATCTACGTATTGCTAGTCTATAGGTTTACGGAGTAGCCTAGATGGTGAGCGCACGCCTCATACTCGACCGGTCGTGGGTTCGATATTCGGATTTAAAATTACAATGGTGAAGGAAACACCGTGAGGAAACCTGTACCACACTAACAATACGAATGTGTTGTAGTGTATAAAGGTTAGGCTTGAAGAGATTGCCTGCGGCAAAAAGTCAGCCTTCGGCTAAGAAGATAAGTCAATATTTATTTATTTAAGTTTCCTCACAGATCGGAGCTGCGTTCGTAGTCGTCACGAATGATTTCTCAATAACTGAATAATCGTAATGATTTATTTACTTTTTTATTATAGACGTCTAAAACGCACCCATAACACCTAAAGGTCTGCATGCCATCAGATCCACAGGTCTTTCAGGCCTGCAGTGATCATTTAAGCTGATCCAAGCTTCATATAGTTGCGTACCGGTGTTAACCGAATTTTTCCGAAAATAATACCCATATTGGTCATAGACTGAAGGCCTCCGCGGGCCGATCGGAGCCGTCTTAGTCCACCAACTAAGGAACACCCGGCCGAAGCCGGACGCTTGAGATGAAACATACACTGCTACCGGATTTGGGACCCACGATTCACAACAGCCCATGACCGGGGCCCTGCTCAATTTAAGAACTGAATAATTTAAACTAAATAAATCTAGATAACGGCGGCGATAGGAACGACCAAGTCGAGAAGTGGTCTTACCTCATACTGATTGCCGCGCTTTTTAATTTGCTTTAAATTCTCATCGATTCAATAAAAATATTTGCCTTTTATTCACGCGATTTAGGTTTGAGCGGCTCCAATGAAGCCGTACTACAATTTCGAAACAAGATCATAACGAAAAACACAATTTTCGCCATGCTTCCGATTGACCAACTATCACTTTGACGTTTGTACCACCTTTCTGGATCGATTTATCTTGAGAAATTATCCAAAACTGAATAAAGTTTGGCGACTTGGAACGCTATGTTTAAAAGAGATTTTTTTTTTGAGAATTTCGCCGATGCTTGTGGGAACGACCATTTAAAATTATTAAATTTTTGACTTTGAATTCTCTAAATTATTTGTGGCGGCTCCGAACGTAGCTCGGCACAACCGGGCGGTAATTTGAATAGGAGCGGTTGGTTCAGAGTCTGAACTACCCATTCTTTTAATTTTGGCATTGATTTTAGACAAGACAGAATACAAAAAAAGTGGTTACATAAAAAATTGTATTGCAACCAGTTGGCGCTGGTAATTTTTGTTAAATTCATGGTAATTGAACTAGATGGCGCTTTTATTTTAAAATGAGAGCGCATGTAGTCGACATTCAATGAAATAATATATTAAATTGTATGGCATACCATTTTACTACAAGATGGCACTAGGGTGAAAAATTACTGCTACTAAACAAACAGGTGGCGTTTCACTCAATCATTAGTTAATAAATTAATAATTGAATTGGACTTTTTGGAAGTATGAATTTGTTCTTGGAATTTTATTAACCTTACATTTTAATTTTTCTGATAGCTGTTTGTCAATGATTTTAGCCAATGCCCCACTGGAATTAAAATTGACGTTACGAGACTCATAGTAGAATTATTGCGGTTTCGGGTTGCGGAGTAGCCTAGTTTGTTAGCGCACGCGTGTTACTCGAGAGGTCGTGGGTTTGATACCTGATACAATTTTTCCGGATTTTAAAATCTTGGTTAAAATTTGGGTGCAAACGGTGAATGAAAACACCGTGAGGAAACCTATACACTAGTAATAGATTGACTGGAAGAGATTGCCTCCTGCAATAAGTCCGCCTTCTGCTATAAAAGTTTCTGCCGAAAAGAATATATTTATTTACATTTAATCATCCATTAGGTATATAACTAAATTTTGCACCCCCACATCTAAAGGAAAACAGAGTTTAGCGATACAGGCGCGAGCTTAGTGCTTGGTTCTGAGCACACATTTCATTGAAAAAGATTTTCACGTTTGTTCCTCGCTCATTATGGTTAAAAACATTTGAATTGTATCTTTTTAATTCTCTATATCACTAAATTATTTTGTTTGTTTGTTTGTTTGTTGTTACACATGGTACGTCACGTACCTACGTATTTAGATTTACATCTGCGGAGCATCACAAACTCAAATATAGCGAAATGCGAGGAATTTTACCACATCAATTTAATTATAAAATACACATCAAATATTAAATAATTTTTTATGATGTGGGGTTAGAATATAGAATTAGCAAAGCTTAAATTAAATTATTGGTTATCTACCTCTCAAACTGTAGTTTATTTATTACTGTAAGCGGTGTCTATTGTGTGGTTAGTCACAGCGTAAGTATTGCATGAAAGACGTTTAAAAAAACTTACGAAGTTTCTTGCCGGTTCTTCTTCAAGTGATTAATCGAACCGGATGTAAAATGTAATATTTTGACAAATTCAAATGTACTACCATACGAATGCTGAATATAGAACTAAGAACTAAGATGACGTCATAGGGCTTTCCTACTGCAGATGTGAGGAATGATAGATGCAGAGGGTGTTGGTCCCGCTCCCACTCAGCGTCCTACACGCACTCATACGCTTGATGGCGAGTGCGAGTGAGCACGATGCTCTCCTCCCTCAGTGAGAATACAACGACGAGTTTCGTGATTGTCGCCCAGTCGATAGTCGACTCGATGTGCCAACAGAGGCAACCTTATTACTCTATTCATCCAAGCTATCTGCGCTGTTGTACATTGTATGTAAACATGCACGGGTATTACCCGGGCGGGCTACCAACTAGCCAACCTAACTAGGTGCGAGAAGCAACCGCGAAACAGAGAAATAGTTAGGAAATAGTTTCCAAACGGAATAGTTTTGCGGCGATCACTCAAGCGACCCGACGGCGGTGGAGCGGCGCGGAGGTGGTGGCGGAGCGACAAGACGGCGATATATGGAGGGGTTATGTTTAATGCGCCACGTGACGTAAAGCCGCCTTAGGCAGTCATATTGTAAAAATAGTCCAATTTTTCATCGCGAAATAAGTAGTACCCAGAAACATTTGAAGCATAAAAAAAATACAGTGAATAGAGAGGGTTTCATTATAAACTCTTTATCGGGCAGAATTTTTGAAAATCTTCTAGAAACACGGAAAAATAATAGCAAAAACAGCTTTAGAAAAAATCTTTCATTCACAAGATCTCAGAATTTTGAGAGACAACTATCTTAGACGAAGTCCAAGAGAGGTTCCCCTCGGCTGACTTGGTTCTTCTTGGAGACGAGGCGTGGTTAGGATCCGGGAGAACCGACTTTGCGGGGAGAGCCGCCTACGACTTCGCCCTCACTCATGACCTGTCTCAATTGGTAGAGCAACCAACTAGACTACCTGATATAGACGGTCATGAACCTTCCTTGCTGGATCTTCTGCTGAAGTCGAACCCTGCTGGATACAAAGTCACAGTGAGCGCTCCTCTTGGCTCCTCTGACCACTGTCTGGTGGGGTCCACTGTGCTGTCTACGCCTCCTCAGTCCCGTGCTGGAGGGACGCGTCAAATTTGGCACTACGCGTCAGCAGATTGGGATGTGATTCGGGAACACTTAGCATCCTACCCCTGAAGAGATGTTCTTTAGTTCCGACGATCCGTGGGTATGCGCTAATATCGTTGCCGTGGCAATTCTGGGGGGAATGGAAATGTTTATCCCAAGTGCCTCCGTCCACCTCGGTGGTAAAATCCAGCCCTGGTACGGCTGGGACTGTGCCGATGCGTCGCAGCTAAGTGCATAGCTTACCGGGTGTGTTCGCGCGCTCGTGCCTGAAGTGATCAAAATGTATCCGAACTGAAAAAGACATTCAACCGCCTCTCCAGATTCAGCAAGAGGGCTATTGCAAGAGCCAAATTTGAACACATCGGCAGAATTGGCGATAGACTAAACCAGCATCCAAATGGGAGTCGTGAGTTTTGGTTTCTCGCTAAGTCTGTGGAGTCAAATTTCTGCCGCTCATCTCTCCCACTTATTGGTGTCCCTCTTTGTGGGGAATTCCAACCTAGACTATGGGGGTGCCAATCCTTCATCCATATATAGGATCCATACCTATTTTCCTATGTCTCCAGTGCTGACGCGTCTTTTCCGCCTCACCTACTCCTACCTCGTGTGCCGGCAGCCTGGAAATCTGCGTTTGTCCAAGCAGTTCCCAAAAAGGGTGACCGCTCAAACCTATCAAACTATCGACCTATAGCGATTACCTCCCTCCTCTGCAAGGTGATGGAGCGCATTATCAATACACAACTTATGAGGTGCCTGGAGATGAATGACCTCATCAGCGATCGGCAATACGTTTTTCGGCCAAAACGATCTGCTGGTGATCTCCTATTACATCACTCACCTTTGCGGGGAATCGCTTGAAAGGCATGGTAAATCCTTGGTTATTGGACTTGATATAGCCAAGGAATTTGACCGGATTTGACACAAATCGCTCCTGGGCAAATTGCCGGCATATGGACTTCTTTCTGGTCTGTGTGACTGGGTCGCCGACTTCCTAAAAGGGCGTAGCATTCCGGTCCTAGTTGATGGTTACTTGTCAGAAGCCATGTCAGTGAACTCCGGCGTACCACAGGGATCTGTGTTGTCACCCACACTGTTTCTTCTGTATATATCAATGATATGTTTGCTTTGGGCAACATTCATTGGTATGCAGATGACAGTACGGTACACGATTCTACACCTGTCACCCTTCAGCCATTTAAGATGTTGTGGATGAGAAGAGGCGAAGACTAATGCCTGAACTCGAACAGACACTCGGCTCCATTTTTGAGTGGGCCGTAGTAATTTTGTCGAGTTCAACGCTCCCAAGACACAAGTTTGTACGTTCAGTGCAAAGAGAACTGTGTTCTCACCAGTCCCTTCTTTCCAAGGCACTTCGCTCAAATTAAGCGACCACCTCGGGGTCCTCGGAGTCGAACTGTCACATGACCTTATCTTCCGGCGTCATATCGATGGAAAGGCCAAGCTAGCTTCTAAAAAGCTGGGCGTACTTAATAAGGTGTGACGGTACTTCACTCTGGACAAAGGCTGCTTTTGTATAAATCGCAGGTTAGATCCTGCCTGGGAGTATTTAGTCACCTTCTGGGTGGATCGGCGCCATATGTCGCGCTCTCAATAAAAAAAAACATAGTAGGGAAACACCCACAGAAAATAAGACTTAGGTTTTTTCCAAATTCTCAAATTTCCAGGAATCTTTTCAAATTTTTCTTTCAGTAAAAATGATTACCAAAATGGTCCAGCCGTTCTCAAGTGAGGCGCTTATACCAACGCAAAGCATTTCATATAAATATATTTTTGACTAGCTTTTGCCCGCTGTAAATAACCACACGTAGGACCCCTCCCAGAAACCTCCAAAAAAAAAGAACACGACCCAAAAATATGGAACAAGACCAGCGCGTAATCATTTTCATTACAAAATCACGTCCCTTTTTTCGTTGCCTCCCAGACTTCAACTAATTATACGTGTGTGTACGTAGTTACTAGAATATTTTAGCCAGGTTATTTATTATTAAATTTCCAAACGTTGACTAAACATACACACTTAATCCATATATCAAATCCAGTGTTTTACCCCCGAAAATTGGAAAAGTTCAAGCTTAGAGGCAAAACTGAACATAAATTAATACATATTGTTGATACGTACTCGTATTATGTACTGGAAATTCTGCTATGAAATTATAGCTATGTATTTATTTAGGGTATTCATTGCATATTCACAAATTTTCGATATTACAGAGTATAAGTAAAAAATAAAAATAATAATTCAGTCTATTGCCTACAAATTTTTTCTATATAAATACAGAGCACAGTGTATTTTTTAGTAGCGAATGAAATGAGAAATCAAGTATTTTTATGGCCAGAAGTTTTTAAATACAGTTTAAAACTTAATATGGGTTTAAAACATATTAAACAACTGTGCGTGTTATTTTGAAAAATTACGGCGCCTCTCTCTGCGATATTGTCGGATCGTTCCGACTTTTCGAACAGAGCGTTCCGTTCGCCGCTCACGTAGCGAGCGGACGTCTCCGTGACCATGAATAGGACGCTCTGTTCGGACGCCGGAACAATCGGATAAATTCGCCGCGAGAATAGCCGGAAGTTTAAAATATGATGTTTAACGACGACCGCGGTGGTTTGAAAAGTATTGAAATGTGCGTATTTTTAGTTTAAAGAAATAAGGGCAGATACAATAGGTAGCTTTCATACATACATAAATTATCGATATGGTTTACTAATATATTTACTAATTTATTATAGACAAGCAATCTTGCTGATGGATATAAATCCGGTTTATTGGTCGATCAAAAAAAATAATCAGGCGATTTTACTGATGTTTCACAGCTCGACAAAGTATTTCTAGCCTAAAAAGATATTATTATCGGGTTTTCCATGAAACTTAAATAACTATAGGTGGTTTCCATACAAACTGGATCGTTTCTATGAACTTCCCCATTTCAAACGGAAGGTAGAAAGTAAGCTTGGCTTAACCTTCCATTTATTATCATATAAAGCTGACACGCTGTATCGTGTTTTAATCTCCATATTACGCGTTCTAGTCGATTTTCCCTTTAGCGAGAGCATGAATGTTTACACATCAAAGATTCCTTTACGCTCAGTAAAGAGCGTATACGCCACGGTGGATCCGTGATCGAATTACGATCCAGAAAAAGAGCATCCAACGTCGCTCTGCTCGAAATTAGTATATCTCTCCATTGAAGTAGAAATTTCGCGATATACGCAATAAAAATTTGTCTCGGAGACAGCTGGTATTATAAGCCAGGGTCGCCGGCGGGGAGGGCCGAGGTGAGCGAGAAGGGGGGATATTCAGGAAATCAGTCGAGTGCGATGAGCGATATCGGATGGCAGAAAAGTTAATTTACCGAACAGGCGTGCGAGCGAACCGCCCTACGTGCGACGAATCTATCCGTATCCGTACCAAGTAACGAAAGATGCCAGAAAAGCTGTTACCATTTACCTGTTCCCTTTGAATTTATTGTATGTATATTTATTTACCTAACGATTTGAGAAGACCGAGAGCTCTTTTGATTGATTTCATATGTTATTTCTATCTCCGTAATAATATTTTATTGAAACTGGATTTCCGACGTAAATGATTAATACAATTTTGAATAAACTTATTTTGAGGTTCTGTCAGATAAGCTGGCACCGGAAGTTATTCGCCAAAAACAATTTACCGATTAAAACATCTTATAATTTCTAATGAAACTAACTGTGGCCGCGGCTCCGCCCGCGTATTTCGATTTACGCGCAAATAGGTTTTATACCCAGCTACAATCTATGCGATGCAAAATTTGAGATAAACTCTTCATTCAATGCTTTTATTCATTATAAAAATAGCAAAACACACCTGTCATGAACTAATAAAATCGAGCACTGTAAACAAACTAAATGACAGTTGGTGATCAAACTCCGCGCCAGAATAGAAAACAACTTGTGCCAACTTTGCAACAAAAAAGAATAATTTTTTTTGAATTTGAAATTTGAATTGAATGATGAATTCCCGATACTTTTTTTTAACTCAATAAATATATCTGTATAAACAATTGTGATTTATAATAGATTTAATACACATCTGCTGCTGTTTTTTATCCAATTTCTCTCATATTTTACATATCTGCTCAAGCCTTAAGTAACTGTAAAGCATAATTGATGGGAAGAATCAAGCTATTGGTAGAAAAAAAATTGTATTAAAACGGTTCCGTCGTTCTCAAGATAAGCGGATAGACAGACAGACAGAAAGCACAAACAGACAGACAGATGCCAGACGTTTGATTTTATAATAGGTTGTGATAGTGATACATGTCATT
This sequence comes from Adela reaumurella, assembly GCA_009867175.2. NCBI lineage: Eukaryota > Metazoa > Arthropoda > Insecta > Lepidoptera > Adelidae > Adela > Adela reaumurella. The sequence continues at coordinate 2,798 of WYDE02158199.1, read as the reverse complement.
AAATTTGCTGGCCAGTTGCACATCCCGCCCGCGCCGTGGACCGGCAATATATTCTCACTTCTCCGACCCCAAAAAATGGTCTCCCTCTCCAAACTCCCTCTCAATATCCGTCTCTCTTCTTCCATTCACACTTTCAAAATTATTTTAAAGAAGCATTTCCTGTCCTCGAATCTTTCTTGATTTAAAACATTGTATCCTATATTCAGAATTAGCATGTATATATTAATGTAAATAGCAGGTATATTTAGTCTATCTCTATCTATGTATATGTATGTATATTTGTTATATAGGTATAATATGTAATTTCGTTTGTAAGTGTTCGTATTTAAGTTTATCTTATCTTTTGCATTTAAATTATCAATATTTAGTTGGTATGCATCTCTTTCCGCAACTCACCTAGCAGTTATCAGACCCCAAAGGTATTCTCGAAGAAAATGCCTATAGGCATTAAGTGTTACCTTTTGCCGTTATTCTTTTGTATTTGAGAGCAATAAATATATACAATACAATACAATTTTATAGCAGTGTACTGAAGCGAGGTATTTATGCCAGGACAGTGCCACATGGACAGTGACAGGGCTCGGTTGTCTCAGCTTACCCCTCCTGGAAAGAGGCGCGACGGAATGAATGATTAATTGATTGATTGATATTGGTGAATGATGCATAGCGTTAAGATTTTGCTGCCATTTCTGAACGCAACGGATCCCAGTTGCCGGACCGACATGTTTGTGATGCCGAAAAAATAAGGAACACCACCAGCGTAATTATTTGCTGCGTATAACATGCTCACGTGTTTTTTTTCACTGCCCCCCAGACTATCTTAGGTATTATATTTCTGAAATGTTGTTTCTATTATAGAGATATTTACGTCACAAATTATATGAAACGTGCGTATACGAAATGTCTTAACTTTAGAGTCACATAATTCTTAAAATAGACACATGTTCAGTTCAGCTTTCTAATTTTATACGTACATAGTAACTGGTGCGGCAAAAATCAAATTGCTTTAGAATTTTGGATCAATTCCAAAAAAATTAGTGTGAGTAACTAAGGCTTTTTGTATGCAAATATGTAATAAATGATTTTGTTTTTGATTTTTTGATTTTATGAATTACAAGTGACGAAGCGTTTTCTTACTAAAAGTTATTCACTGACAGACAACGCACAGCCTTAAAGGGATGCTGCATGGCGGCTGAGTTGCAGCAAAAAGGATGCCTATTTCATGTAACGCTCTTACAAAATAGGGAGATAAAGATAGAACACAGGGTTTGCCTCTTAGTTAATTGTGACAAATCCTGAGAAGTTATTCAGGAAATTCTTTTTTATTTGAAGTGTAAATGAAATATTCCAGGTATCTATAGTATTACATTTCTCAAATTTTATTTTTAATGTAGAGATATTTACTTCACAAGTAACATGAAATGTGCAAACTTTATACCTTCATAATTCTTAAAACACATTTTCAGTTTTCTACTTTTATCGAAACATAGTAATTGGTCTTGTAAAGCCAAATTGATTTAGATTTTGAATCAAATCCACAAAATGAGGGTGCGAGAAACTAAGCCTTTTTGTATGGAGTGCGAGTGATGAAGCATTTTTGAACCGGAGCTCCCGATTTAACGTGGGTTCGCACTAAGATAATACGTGCCATCTTTCATCCCCTATTTTCGAAAATTCTTTCTTAGTGCTCACGTGTGTTACAAAAGGAACTGCTCTAATTTCATGTTTCTAGACCCATCAGTTAAGGCTATGCATTGTCTAAATGAGTGAATGAATGCCTTTTTACTTTACGTGAGATTAAAAGATTATTTTTCCAGTTTAGATTTATTTTAGAAAATTGTCACATACATGTGTTTTTATTAGATAAATCATTCTGTATGTATGATTGATTACTAAAGAAAATATAATAAAATTTAACATTACTATCGTAGTTCTAAAAGATGAATGTGGCTGTGAGCCGCTCTCCTCCAGCAGATTGACTCGTCAGGCCTGCTCCTCCGTCTCGGCGCGTCACGGCGCGGCTTCGGCTGAGCGAGTAGATGCACGTACCAATTTGTTTTATTGTTCTTTGCTAATGTCCTCCATTTGTAAGAGACGACAAGGCTTACAGGTCCATTTATATCGAGACGCGACCCGCAACAGCAACCCGTCGTGTTGGCGCGCAATACACTGAAGATTAAATTTTATTTACAGACTTCATTTAAACTTATACGAATGCGTTTTGATTTTATTAGATTTTAGGTATTTGAGTGTGCCCGAGTACATATTAAAAGTAAAATTAAGCATTATCTTCCAGTAAACATTTTTACACTAATAGAATTTACCCGTAACTTCGTCTTCGAAGCGCATGATTTAACCGGAATAACGAGAATAATATACCGCTGAGAATAATACAAGTCCTGGATGAAGTGGTCCACTTTAATTAATTTATTATTACTTTCAGACAAGAAGTCCAAATTAAAACAAACACACCATTAAAATTACACAAATTAAACAATTAAAATTACAAGAAATAAGATACATGTGCTATACAACTAAAATTTCGTTCCACTTTCAAAAAATTGCCAAGTGAAACCAGTCGGCCATTCTACGGATTACTAGTATCACGTTGTTACACGTCCAGCACGCTTATTACGAGTTAAAGATATCGTTGTTCACCCGTGTTAAATATCCGTGCTCACGAGAATTTTGTATGCAACACGGTGAAGCGAAAGGAGTTAACGATAAAATGCGACGAGCAATTAGGAGGGCTTTTCTAACAACACTTCACGCCCGTGCCCGGTCGCTAATCGAACAAC
>WYDE02158088.1:0-11090 GCA_009867175.2 Adela reaumurella | reverse complement strand
CCGTGCCAAGGTGAGAGGTGGCGAGCCTGTCGTTCTTTAGCACGGCATCTTGTCCTTATCCCTTAGTCGCCTTTTACGACATTCATGGGAAGAGATACAGTGGGGTCATTCTTTTAAGTACCGGCCCCACACGGTACGAACGCGATATATTTTTTTAATTAAAGCCATAAACGTTGAAACAATGGCGAAATATTTTCTCCTCCGGAATTTCCCTACCTACGAGCCTACGAGTCGGCAAACCTTGCTCTGAGCGAGTTACGATACGCTCCGAGGTGTATCCATGCCAAGGAGTTGTCCAGCTGTCACAGTCAGCGCGAACTTCTAAACCGGCATCTACTTCACGGCCGTCTTCTAGCGGCAACTCAGCCTGTCGCAGCTGTCTCCCTCACGCTCGCGGTCAAGTCGACACTACACAACACATCGCAAGTCCTTAGAGAATATCTGGTCGGCCGACGTCGCTATCAGTTGGGCGTACTTGCGCAACTGCGGTGCCATGCCAGCTGTCTCGCACTATATCTATAGGTATCTGTCGAGTGTCCAAGGCTCAACTTACTGCATTTGTGCTCTGTACAAACTTTCACTAATCTACGGGGTGTAAAGGCCAAGGTATGTGCCGAATGAAGGCTGAGATCGACCTTAAACAGTAGAGGCGTGGGCCTTATTCGCATATAAAAGATCGTCATTGGAGCACGCTTTGAGGCCAACTGTTAGCTTTTTTTATGGAAACTGACACGGATGGCTACATCACCTAATGTACCAGTTCTTCTGCCTAAACACCTTAGTGAGTTATGTAGGTAGGTGCCATATCAGCACTTCCCTCAATGTATGTATGTAGAGTGGCGGTGTCAGTGTCACTCATTGTCAACTGGTGGTCTGGCGGTGGCGTGGTCGTGGGGCGCACTGCCCTCTCACCACTTCCTGCACATTCCAGGTCCTGGTGAACTTAACTGCGAGGTCGCGCGCGCGCGCACTATCACGCGGTGGCTGCGTGCGGTGATAGTGCTCGGCCTTGCCGGCCGGTGCGGAGCCGGCGCTCGGTAGGCCGGACGTGCGGAGGAACAAAAGCCTTCCAAAAGCTGAACAGCAGCGAGTGAGGCGGGACTTATGTGGTGAAAATAACGTTAAATTGGGTAGTTCCTTACCACCTACAACCTGGAGATCTTCAAAAGGCGTGTTAATAAATTGGACAACGACCTTTTCGTCCGCCTTATAGCTGGCATGGCGCCTCGCTGAGCGTGGTTTCGTGAGAAGTGGTGTCATTGGCTGTGTCCGATCTTCTTTTGCAGTTTTTGGCACAGCCACCCATGCTAGTTGTCTATAAAAAAAGATCGTTAATTTCGGCTATGTAAGATCCAGTTCAGTTTCCTGACAGAGAATCATGAAATTTTGAACACCAGCTCCTTTTCGTAACGTATGTGAGCACTAACAAGTCATTGTTGAAATTTTATCCACTAAAAGGGTTAATAGCACTGATGTTTTTATGTCATTGGTTAAGAGAGCATGAAAGTTTGTGCTGAAGCTTATCATTTTTAAAATTAGGTTATGGAAATTGGTGCTTCGGCCCCTTTTATTATACATTTTTTTTTTTATATTCATCCACAAACGGGGTTAAATAGGGGATGAAAGTTTGTATGGAGTTCAGAAAGACATCAACGCGTCAAATTGTTCATGCGTGCGTGTTCCTTTTTGGGGTTGTACGGGTTACAGAGGGGGGGGGGGGGGCGAAACCGAGTGGGGGTTAGCGGGGGTGATTCACCACCGAGGGTGCCAAAGAAAATACCAGTTCAACGCGCCAAGGCTTTTCTACCGCCGCGCCGCAAATCCATGGTCGGGTCGGGTTGGTTTGGTGGATAGGGTTTGGCCGGGACGAGTGATTACCGCGGGAAGTGGGAACAGGCAGAGGTAGCGCTGAAGGTTGGGGAAAGGGGTAGAGGCAGGGGTAGGTTAGGATTGGGGTAGGCGGAGATTTACCGCGAGCAGATCCGCTGGCAAATTATAAACACATAATAATAGTATGTAATGACAAGACCTTGACCTCGTAGTTTGATCGACCAACACGTTCATTCAGTACTACACACATAAATCACCGTCTCGCATTCTTGACTCTTGAAGAGCATTAATGGCGGCGTGCGCGTCTACCTCTACAGGCCACGAACCGTTCTATTCAGTACAATTCAATCTATTGTTATTGTAGATTCGCATTGTTTTATTATGTGATCGTTCTCGTGGGCGTGCGTGCTCACAGATTACTTGGTCTCCATTCGAACACTCGTCTGCTTCTATTATTATCCGAACTGCTCTGCGACGTCACCAGCCCACTGCAACTTCAGCTGGCATCTGTGCGTGAATAACTTTAGTTTAATTTTTATGGAAACTGACACGAAAGGCTACATCACCTATGTAACTGTTTTTTTTTCATACCAGTGTTGTCAGCCTAAACACCTTGTTGAGTTATGTAGGTAGGTGCCATGCCAGCGCTTCCCTCAATTCCAACCGGCTACACTGAACTGCACGGAAAACACGAACAATATTTCATAGCCACTTCGACCGACCTTCATTTAGTGCGATGATACTCACCCGGGTGGTTTTAATCCTACCACCATGTAAGGAGAGGGAGGGGACTTACAGTTTAACGTGGAATCCGAACCACGACCAGCGTCAACGGTCAAGCCTGACCGGGCTCGGCAGTGCTTAACTTCTGTAATAGAATACCCGAGCTCGCAACCACTGAGCCAACGACGCTGTTTAGTATTATATTAGGTCTTTACCTATGGAATTGGAGATTTGTTGACAGTATGGACTTTGATGACAGTTTGTGTGTCCCTTTACTGTAGAAGTCTGCTGGACGAGAGGCGATGAAATCAGCGCAAGCGTTTGTACTGCCTCTCATGTGTTAAATTTTTAAAAATTGTCTAAATTTTGAAAAAAAGTAGAAATCTTTTGGGGCAAGGTCTGGTGAGTACGGTGAGTGACGGAGAGCTTCCAGCTGTAACAACTCTTGTAGCTTTGCGATAGTCTGTCGTGAAGTGTGAGCTCGCGCGTTGTCTTAGAGAAGCAATGGGGAAGAGCGATTGACTAGTCTTGTTTGTAGAATTGCGAGCTTCTCCGTCATTGTTTGCAATTTTTGGCAATGAACTCCTGCTGTCACTGTTTTGCCATTCGGTAAGAAGCTGTGATGTACAAGTCCGTCACTGGTCCACCAGAACGTCACCATCATCTTCCTATGGTTAATCTTTTCTCTAGCGCACTGATTAGGTGCTGTACCCGGGTCCACCCACTGCGACGAACGCTTACGGTGGTCGTATAGGATCCACTTTTCATCGCAGGTAACAATTCGATTTAGAATTCAGTAGTGCTATCATGGAGGATTTTCCTCCATGGTGCTATGCATGATTCGACGCGTAAGTCTCGCTGATGGTCGCTTATCGTTCGTCCCTTCCTTCCTCATTCGCTTCATGTATTATTTGTTTGGTCATCTCTCACCATCCATTGTCTCCATGCGTTGGACAGTCCAAAACATCGAAGCTACCTTTCTCTATCCTTGTCGCTATGATCAGTTCTCTTTTACACATTTATTCCTCAACCTATCTTTCAAACATCCACCACCACACATTCTTGTTAATTACTGCATTTCAACTGCATTTATTCTACTTCCATGTCGCATCCGCCAAACCCAAGATTCACTTCCATACCATAAGTGTAGTGTGACCAGAACGCTATATTATTAATAGTCGTTCATGCAGTGGAACTAATCACCAGCACTTTACAGGATATTATTCAAAGCACCATTTTTCAATTGCCTTTGATCAATTACCTATTTACTATTTACATATATAACATCTTTAACGTATTTTCTGTTCCTTGCAAACACACTTCCCGGTACACAAACTCATTTTCCTGTCATGTCAAAATTAGACAATTCTCAAATACGGGGACGGGTTTACGTAATACCGATCACGATCGTAACGGTTCGCACTTGTTTTTATTTCTTAAGAGGCCTACTGCACTGAACAAACCACTTAATGTAAAACACGAATATGAAAGAATTTTTCAATTGGGTTGAGAAAAATTTTGATTTCCCCGTACATTTTTGCCGATGAAAACTTTAAAAATGTACGAGGTAGTAAAATTGTTTCCTCAACCAAATAGAAAAATTCTTTCATTATTCGTGTTCTACATCATGTATGCAGTAAGTGATTTGAATATTCCTGAATCCATCGAGGACACCCATATATGTATATGACCAGGTCAAAGAGTCGTGAACTTCTATCTACTTCCCTATCATAATATCTGCAGCTGATAATTCTAGCCTATTCAATTTGACGGGGGGCCTTGACCCGCGCCTCTCGTGACTTGTCGAGGTCGCCGCGCGCGACGCGCATTACGTATTAACTATACGCCGTAAAGACTCTATTCATTCCAATATATGAATTTTAACTATAATGTTTTTATGATGCGATGGCAAACTAATCGCTAAGGTTATCCTCTGTTAAAAAAACCATGTATGCCTTTTGGGGCTAAAAGTTTTGATTGCGTAGTATGTAAGTTGTACAATACTTGCGGAGTTGCGGAGTTGCGGGGTTGCGGAGTAGCCTAGTAGGTTAGCGCACGCTTCTTACTCTAGAGGTCGTGGGTTCGATATCTGGTATGCGCACAATTTTTTCCGGATTTTAAAATCTAGGGTCAAATTTGTATGCAAAATTACAATGCACCCCGGTGGAGGAAAACACCGTGTGGAAACCTATACACTAACAATACGAATATGTTGTAGTGTAGTGTATAAAGGTTGACTGGAAGAGATTGCCTAAGGCAATAAGTCCGCCTTCTGCGAAGCAGATTTTTTTTAAAGTTTTGATTGCATGTTGTTATATTTTTTATGAAAAACGGAGCAGCTCCGATTTTTTCTTATTGAAAGCGCGAAATTTGGCACCGAGACACCCAGAAGGTGTCTACCGACGTCAATAGACTTTCGGTCGAATGCGGGAGTTGTGAATGCCATGCCGACCTGACAGGTGTCTATTCACACCCCTCTTGAAGAACCCGAGACCGTAATTGGATGGTAAAATCTATGAAGTTGAAAATTGGTATGTGACATTTTTGGAGAATGGTGTCAACCCCGCTGCGTGGTGCAACAGTGTCGTTGCTATTTTCCACAATAAGGAAGATATAGGACAAAATTGAAAAATCAGTCTCTTTTCTAAGTCATGTGTGCAAAGTATTTTCGAGAGTCATCCATCACGCACGATTCGACTGACGTTGGACCAGTACCGAACCACGGGAACAAGCTGGGTTCAGGAAGGGATTCGGAACCTTGGATCACATCCTGACTATAAGACAGGTGATCCAAAAGTGTGATGAGTACAACAAGCCAATATCCTTGGCCCTTGTCGACTACGAGAGGGCATTTGACTCAGTTGAAAAATGGGCTGTCGAAAACTCCCTCCTTAGATACAGAGTCGAACACCGATACGTCGAGGATATCCAAAACTAAAATCGATTTGCGATGATGATTGTGAGGCTCCATGATAACACCCGTGCCATCCCACTGGGAAAAGGAGTGAGGCAGGGGATGTGATTTCACCCAATCTCTTTACGAATGCACTAGAAGACCTGTTCAAGATGCTTGAATGGGAGAAAATGGGTATCAATATCAATGGAGAATTTCTCAGGCATCTTCGTTTCGCCGATGACATTGTCCTTCTCGCTCATTCCCGGAATGAACATCAGAAGATGTTCACAGACCTCTACGAGGCATCGCTGAGGGTCGGTCTGAAGATGAACCGAAATAACACCAAAGTCATGTCTACGGAGGTTAGGCGTGGGGGACAAATAATCATCGATGGCGAAACAACGAACAAGTGGAGGAGTACTTTTACCTCGGCCAAATAATTCAGTTAGTTCGACGAAGCCTACACGTGGAGGTAGAAAGACGCATTCAACTGTGTTGGGCTGCCTTCAGAAAACTGAAATGAAATTAATCCTAAAGTCTGCACTGCCGCAAAATCTTAAGACCAGGATATACGACCAGTGCGCGCTCCCGGTTATGACGTAAGGATGTGAAACCTGGGTTCTAACGGTCGTCATAACCCAAAACATCCGTGTCGCTCAGCGAGCCATGGTGCGAGCCATGCTGGGAATACCGCTACGAGACGAGACAAGGTGCGAAACGAAGAAATTCGCCGACGCACCAAAGTAGTACATATTGTACACCGGGTGGCAAAGCTCAAATGGCAGTGGGCTGGACACGTGAGCCGCAGGGATGACGGCCGTTGAAGCTCACGCGTACTACACTGGCGTCCTTGGACAGGAATGCGAAGTATGGGAAGACCACCCTCCAGGTGGGACGACGACATCCGGTACGTCGCGGGCAAATGATGGATTCGTGTAGCCGAGTGCCGGGAGGTTGGAAAAAATTGGAGAGACGATGATGATGATGTGACATTGACATATAGATTAAACCTACATAATTTCAGCCCGATCGGCCGAACTGTTTAGGAGTGCTTGTGTGGACAGACAACAAAAGTTTTTGACCCTAGTCGAGATAGTGGCTTCGCTTCGCTCAGCCAATAATGCGCTCCATCACCTTGCAGGTGCTGTAGATGGTAGTTTGACGGGTTTGAACGGTCGCCCTGTTCCGTTTCATTGACACGCATAATACGAGTACATTTTTTTGACGTTTCAACCTCTCAATTCGCGTAGAATTGTTTATAAAGTGCTGCGTATTCTGTCGTAGACTGACTTTTTATGAAACTAAGTAGTAATTTACAAAATATTATCATAACTTTATGGAGCCGACGACGTGAGCTAAACGCACCCGTCATACATTTTTACGTAACACCGTCTCACTCCTTGTACGAAGAGTTGTAACGTGCAAAGTGTTTGCGACAATGCAACGAAAGTTCGGGTGTAGCTGGATAATATTAGGTCTTTTCCTTACCTATGAAAACGCAAATTTGTATATCAATGTTAAAATAAAAAATTTTGTTTATTTTTTATTCTAGATTATCAAAGTACTGGCCCAAATTATCTATACAATTTTCCCATTTAGATGGCAGTTTGTTTATCCCTTTACTGTAGAAGTCTGCTGGACGAGAGGCGATGAAGTCAGCGAAAGCGTTTTGTACTGACTCTCGGGTGTTAAATTTTTTCCCACTTAAAAAATTGTCAACATTTTGTAGTAATTGATCTTGTGAGTACGGTGGTTGACGGAGAGCTTCCAGCTGTAACTCTTGTAGATTTGTGATGGCCTGTCGCGCGTTCTCTTGGAGAAGCAATGGGGAAGAGCGTTTGACCAGTCTTGGTTGTTGAAGTCCGGCAATGGGCCACCAGACAGTCACCATCATCTTCCTGTGGGTAATTTTTTTTCTAGCGCACTGATTACGCGCTGTAACCGGGTCCAACCACTGCGACCAACGCTTAGGGTGGTCGTATAGGATCCACTTTTCATCGCAGGTAACAATTAGATTTAGAATTCCCTCGTTTCTATGCCGATCCAGTAGTGCTATGTATGATTCGACGCGTAAGTCACGCCGATGGTCGCTTTGTTCATGTGCACCCACTTATCTAGCTTTTTTGTCTTTCCGATTTGACGCATGTGCTTCAATGCTGTTTTGACACTAACTCCAAAGCCCGCAGCAAGCTCAGCCGTAGCTTCCACTTGGATCCGCTTCCACTATCGCCTTCAATTCTTCGTTGTCGACAATAGTTACCAACCGACCGCGAGGCTCGTTCTTCAACTCAAAATTTCCAGATCTAAAACGATTGAACCAGTAATGGAACGTGTTTATGCAAGCCGTGTTAGGCCCGTACACGTCGTTAATGTTACGTGTTGTTTGCGCAGCGGTATTTCCACGTAGAAACTCATATTCGAAAATTGTGCAAATTTTCAGTTTATACATGGCGCCAAAAATTACCACAATTTCACAAAAACAAAACAGTATCTTAAAACAAATGACTGAATTTGAAATTACAATAACATGGCTTTCCAATAAAATTTATTTGAATTTGGAATTGCTCGCCAATCCACAGATAATTAATTCTGAAAATGCTGGTTTAAAAAATCTCCAATTTCATAGGTAAAAAAAAACCTATTATTATCCTCGGCTAAATATTGTTTTATTTTGTTTTTATGTTTACGATTTTTTTTTGCTATTCTAACAGTAGAAGTTTCTCTACTTACTGCGGACCCCAGCACGTCGCGTCCGCGATGTGTGTGGGTCTTGTTGTTCCAACACTGCTCCTTCTGCAGGAGTGTGAGTAGGTGGATGGAATATGCGAGCTTATTGTTTTTAATTAATGAGATATGCAGCCTTGATGCTCGATATTAGAATGTGATGAAATCGCGTGTGTGTTCATTCATATAATGTATGTCTCCTAAACATGTTGAAAGGAATATTTATATTTAAATATGTAATGGACTCTGGGATACCGCAACATGCCGTGTGACCTTTTGCTTTTCCAGGATTTTTCATTTATTTCTACTTTATTTCCTTTTGTAGTCATTTTATTCGCCCCACTGCTGGGCACAGACCTCTCTCATTTTCATGATATGAGAGGATTTAGTCATACACTTCCACGGTGACCAACAGGCTTGAAACTGGGTTTACTCACGTTCATACATGCACGGTGTTTTCCTTCACCGGAGTGTCAGCAGCCACTTTAGCACAAATTCTAAAGTAATAAATACTGTGCTCCCAGTGGGGATCGAATCCGCACCTCCCGTTTGAGAGGCGTGCTCTTGCCCGCTCGGGTAATCTGACACTCTTGACTTTATGTATGCAACTAAAATTTAAAAATCTGACCTAGACGCCATTTACAATGAATTACCTGATTGGTCTTTCAACTTATTGTTTTTTTTCATACCGTAAGAGTTTAGTATAGTAGTAGTGATTAAAATAATTACAGAAGTGGCCACAGCACAGAACGGTACAATCTACCTTTTCAGAAGTTCCGCATTACACGACAACGGGAAAATTTCATAATATATGAACTCAGTATATCGAATATACCCCGTTCAAAAGTATATATATATATGGGATAGATGTCCACATTTGTGTACACGCATTTCCCAATAGATTTTATCCAAATTTGGTACACAATTTTTGGGTTAATATCTCGATTAAATTCGTATACCTATGAGTAAAATCGGTTGATTACATTAAATATGGCGACCAATCTTTTTTTTAAATTATTATAAAAATATATTTCACTGCGGATATATTGCAAGCTATATATTCTCGAATAGAGCTTATCAAACTGTACTATCTTGCCATAGATTACTTTTTTGCATACCCAACACAAAGGGAAATATTAAATAAAAACCTTTTCAAAATGTACAACATTATATAGCAATGTTTTCGTAGAAACGGAAACAAATGTATGGGGCATGGGCCAACCCTTCAATAGTAGCAGTTGATGTATCACAGGATAGGGCTTTCTTTACATTAGTTACTATTTCGGCTGTGCTGTGATCAAATGTTGATATTTTCTGAGATATGACATCATAAAAGTCATCTCAGTCTAACATTATTCTTTACGTATGTTATGCCCAAAACTTCCCATTCTCCTTTAGACCACGTACTCAATGATAGTGAGGGTTGTTCAAACTGTAAAGCCGAAATATTTTAATTATTTATAAATTCGTCATTAGTTAATTGAGGATTGTTGTTTGTTCGTGCAGGTACCTCCACGCGCAAACCTCGCATAAACCCCGCGCTCGTGGCAGCGCAGGCCACTACCACAGCCGGCGCGTCCACCAAGCGGCCCCGATCCTCCAACTCCATCAAGAAGAAGCGGCGGAACCACCCGCCGCGGCTCACCAACGTGGATCGCTCCTCCGCGCAGACCAGGGAGGTGACCGTCAACAGCGTAACGGTCGTCATCACAGAGTACAAGCCCAAGAAGAGTGTCTCGAGTAGTTCTAGCGACCACGAGTCGAGCGACGCGCGACCATGATGCTTGGACGAGAAGCTCATTCACGACGTCACGGTCGATGTGGAGAGGCTCATGTTCGAGTTCTGACTGAGAGGGTGCCAAGTCGCTTCTCTTACATATTACATTCAATATTATTTTATTCGTACAGAGTATTTCAAATAGTTAATGCTTTAAATATTTTTAAAGTATTTAAGAGTCCTTTAAGTTAGCGCCTCCATACAAATTTAAAATTTATATTTCTTTAAAACGGAGGTACCAATTGTAATTGAACTTTGTACACATAAGCATAACCCGAAATTGCAGTAAGTGTATGAAATGGTTTTCTAAATAATTAGTATATTAAAAAAAAATTATTTTAAGATTACCGTTTGCTATATATATTACGATAGATATTTGGAATTACCTACTATCATTATTTTGTGACAACAGTTATAGAAAAACTATTACGTACACTTAGATACTACAATTTCGGGTTCTGCTTATGTCAAAGATTCATTACAATTTTGCATATATTAGGTCCTTACATATGAAATTTGCGTTTTATATGGAAAAAGAAAAAAAAATTATGAAATATTATATTTAATCAATCAAAGTATGTCGACATTTTATAGATAGTTCATTGATATTTTGCTGAAAAAATTGTGGGAGCGAGAGTCAATAAAATCTTTGAAGGCGGTTTTGACTACCTCAACGGAATGGTTTTTTTTTTTGCAATTTGGAATTTCTTACAAACGCCAGATATTTGAGATCAAAGTGGCCAGTTCGACAAAACGCCAATTTCATGTGTAAAGCACCTAATACCGTAGATTACTAATATATACCTAATACAAAGATTCATTACATCGGTCTCCCCGGTTTAATTTAATATGAAATTGGTATGGAGGCGCCAACTTGAAGGTACCCATAAGTACCTCAACTAAATTTAAAATGTGACAAAGCGAATGTTTGAGCGAGGACCTATTAAATAATTTTCACATAATAAAAATAACAGGGTTAACATTGAAATGAATGAAATTTATTAGTTTAAAAAAAACATATACAGGGTTTTCCAATAAGAGGTGTTATTTTGATATTCAAAGGAAATGCCATTTTTTTAATATAAATGATCGGATGTTTATTTCATTATAAAGAGGAAGGTATGCCGTTAATAGTGGAAA
>WYDE02157977.1:0-11093 GCA_009867175.2 Adela reaumurella | reverse complement strand
TGCTCCTCCCCCACACTCCACTTCTCTTTCACACTCGCTACAACTGACCGCGAGTGAATGCATGCGAGCATCTGAAGTCACACCCCCATACCACATTTGTATGTTGTGACAACTTTAACAAATATTAAAGCCTGTCGAAATGGTATTTGAAACCCCCACAAATGTTCGAATGCCGTCGGGCTCGACCTCTGCATGCGACATATCGAATTTGGTTGGGTAAATAAAACAAAATGCATTGTACAAAATGCAGCGTCATTGGTGAAGTTCAATGTCCTTGTAACATACATGTACATACCTACTGAACATCTGGTATGTGTCTCTCTATCTGCATCGTCCTCGCTGATATATATTATAGAAACTACATAGATGTGTGTATGTTTGTGTGTTCATTGTATATCGTCATTCATATCGCTTTGTTGTTTCTTTTCTATCTCTTTCCGATATTGTAAATCATTGATTTAAAACATTTAGAAAACTTACACGATTCCACACTTTGGGATTTGGGATATATTTCTACAACATTACGAAGACCTACCGCCGCGTGAAAAGCCTTAAGTTTTAAAATGTCATTATGAGCATCAACCGCGCTAACTAAAAAGCGAGCTTAAAGTGTTTTAAATTTGTGTGCAATTTTTACTCGAAACTGCATCATACTGTTAGTACTCCCATTTTTTTATTTCCTTCATTATGTTTTTTTTAATTTTTGTTTCAAAACTCCGTTTATATTTAAAGTCAAGTCCTTTATTCAGCAAATAACTGAAAAAGAAAAACAGAGAAAATTAATAACCTGGCAATATTAACCAGTCAAAACGAGTACAAGATATCTGCTCTCGAGAATATTACTAGGGCTATTAAGGCTAAATTAAAATGTTATAGCACCTGTAAATAAGGCAGTTTAATCAAGATACTCGTACACGCCATAAAGACTTCATAAAGCGCTTCCTAGAAAGCCTTTACAGGATCCGACGCTCAAACTTTTAGATCACAAAACAAGTTATGTAGATTAAGACCTACCACAAAGCTAGTTGAACCGCCAGCGGGGAACACATTAAAGAACAATAAATTTTAATTAAATGTTAATTACATACACTTTATAATTGTCGCGGAATATATGTCCAGACGCGAACTCATAAGAAACAAGAGCGGCGAGAGAAGGCAACCCTACGGCGGCGGGCGGCGGCGTTCCATGCTGGTTCTGTTATTTATAATGAGTTAATTAATTTGAGTTAAAGTTCGTCTGGTCCGTTCAAGAAAACTATTTAGTAAGAAACGAGAAAAGTGATCAAGATAATAGCCAATTAGCAGTGTACTTTGAAGGACGAAGAAAGTTACCTAAGGAATAAGATACCGGATTAAAAATACAAGTCAACTAAAAAAAAGATCAGATCCACAATATAACCAGTTTTGATCAATATTAATAAGATTCAATAATAATCGAGTAGTAATGATCAATAAATAAGGAGTAGAATTTTATTAATGTAACGTATTAATGTAACAGAAAATTTTACAGCATACATTTATCTAAAGATGCTGTGTAAGGAAGAAACAATAACAGGCCTAGTGATACTCCCTGTGGAGTGTCATATAGCAGCTGCTCGGTCTAAGTGATCGTTGCAGTCAGTTACTATTTTCCTACCAGCGAGCATCGAGGTACAATGCCAGCGAAGTGTATTCTTGTCTGCTTCATAATATAGGAAACTACTAACATATTATATAGGTTAAAATCAGGAAAGAACGATGTCAAAGCTTTTATTCATAGTGTGCGATTTAATTTCTTACAGAAACAATAAACGATGATGATATTATTTGTATTTTCATTCTAAATAAAAATTGTAAATAATAATGTTAGGTAGGTCGATGGGGTTGCGGCTGGCCTGGTGGTTGAGCAAACGCCTCCTTAAGGAGATTTCACGAATTCGTTATCTGGTGCACTAACTTTGTCCGATAAAGCCGAGACTCGGGAATTGTGTTTACAAGGTTCTCGTGCTAATCTAGGTAAAGATTAACAAATTTATAAGGGAGATAGCAATTGTTTTTCTACTTCAAACTTTGAAAATGAAAAAAAAATAAAAATTAAAAAAAGTAAAAAATCGGAAGCTGTTATTAGTTTTAACGAATTTACAAATCTCAGTTAAATTTGTATGTGAAGTTATCTATCTAACAACCTAGTGAAGGAAAACACTGTGAGGAAACCATCACATTAAAAATATGAATGTGATTTAGTGTATTAAAGTTGACTGGTTATCTCATCTATTATTAAGATTCGTAGTACGGCGAAATGCTTCGTCAAAAAGTATAGGCTTAATTTTATTTTGTCCGATATTACGCGCTTCGAGAAAGAAGTGTAAGACTAAAAATATACATGAAAAGGATATAAATATTTGTGAGAAGCTTTCTTCTTTTTACAATTACTTACCCACCTTAAAGCTTAGCGAAATTAAATAATATCTTAAACACTCTCCATAAAATGCTATAAAACCGCACCTATTTCTGATCAGCCGTTCTAGAGATAAGTTGTAGAAAATACAAGATACACATGATATACACACATTCCTACTTGCCTGTCCTATACAAAACATCGAAATTTAATATCCCTCCCATGAGAATAGCCCGTTCAACGTGATTACTAATTTTACTTAAACGCAACAGGATAGCCTGCGGGAGTCCTAGTAGAATCACAATGCAGTAAATTCAGAGTATACTTGGGTACCTACATGTACGGAGATAGGAAGAAATATATGTTGTATACATATACAGCTACTAAAAAATATGTATACAATACACACTATACAACATATAGTGTGCTGTACGTGCATATACGTACGCACTATACGACGAGATTATAATATTATTTCTGGCTGTACATAAGGATAGGTAGGTATTATACTGAGCTGGGTCTATCTACGAATCGGTCCTGCAGACCTTTCATCTAGAGAACCGCTGGAACGCTTTCCCTGCCCACATATTTCCCTCCATGTATAGTCTCGAGTCCTTCAAGAGGGACGCGAATAGGCACCTGTCAGGCCGGCATAGCATTCGCAACCCCCGCTAAAACCGCATGTCCATGGGCGCCGTTAGTCTCCTTCTGGGTGGCCCGGCGCCATATGTCACGCTCTCAATAAAAAAAAAATATAGTATAGTCATAGTAAGTAAAATCGTCGAAGCTCAAACCCTCGCTAAAACCAAATAAATTTTACATGATTATAGGTACACAGACATATGTGAAATATAATAATTCGGACAAAACATGTACCGAATACCTATTCGAAAACATTACAATGATGTCCATTAAATATAGGCACATAAAATTACATGAAGATATAAATTATATTCACGTTTTAAAACTGTATTGCCCATTCTATTGACCCATACTGTCAAAGCGACAGTTCATCACGGACATGCGAACTGTCATTATGAGGAGGGTTTCACAACGTGAGCGAGATACAAATGTAAAATTCAAACCCCAAAAAGGGCCTTTACGCAATCTTCGTCTGGACCAAAAGGAAAGGTTTCTCGTACACAAACAGAGATTAGAGCCTGCGGGTGTACCCCTGGGGCCCAGCGGTCGTTGTCCGCGAGGTTGTACGCAAGGACGTGCGCTATCACCGCTGCTAAACATCTATTACGTTACGAGGCGAAGCCTTTCTTTTGTTAGTGTTCGCGAGTGGGTGGCTTTTAATATTATTCACAGGTTGTTCATGACCTGTGTTACTTTTCTGGAGTGCGTGGTGCGGACTTTTTATATTCTTTTCATTGTTTTGAATAGTTCAATTATTATATTTTATTTCAATCATGTCTCACGATGACTGTTGTGCTTAGAAGTACTATTCTATCTTCAATTATAAAAGTCTGCCAGAGTCTACTGGGTTACATATTATTATTATTATGTATGAACATATGAACAAAGCGCATGTGCAAAAACCTAATGTGTTCACTCATAATGTAGTCAAAGTAATGTATAGAAGTATATTTTACAACCATACATAGTTTTCGTATTGAATGCGACTATTGTATACAAGTTAAGCGAGAGTTATGTACGTCTTTGTTATTATGATACACTTCATTTAAAGTTAATGCGGAAGTAATTTTCATCGATTTCTGGTACCACACTCCACCAACTTGAAAGTTTAACAATCCTGTACCGGAATATTTGTCGACGTCGTCGACACCTTCCTCAATCGAACATAATCCGCACCATCTATTATTATGATCGTCGACGTGATCCCGAGGTGGGAACCAGTCCGTGATCACTCTACGATAATCTGCCTGCAGAGCGGTAGATGGAAGGGACGACCGCTGCAAGTATCGACAAAATAAATTTTACACACCTACTTAGGCTTTTCGTCTCATCTGTGCCAATGGTGTAAATACCAAATGTTGCAAACATTTTCCGAAAAATACCTGTAGTTACATAATCGTGAAGTTTAAATATAAATCTTATTGTTATTTATTATATTTTGAATTATGCTAAACCATTCTTCTATATTTCAATCGCGTATCATATTATTTCATCTAAGCCTGAAGCTGCTTGTATATACTTATCAATGAAGAAATGTCCTACATATCTACGCACTTATTGTGATTGATCTATTGGAACCAATAGATATTTTAATAAACTTGTTTATGATGAACCTTTTACGCCTCAGTATATCGAATGTGTCATAAAAGGGGTCACGAGTGTGCGCATGGAGCCATCGCACTTACTGATTGATATCTGTGACAATAAGATGAAAAGAAGTTCGGATGCCACAGGCGTTATTGGAAAATGCGTGTGTGTTATTAGAAAAATGTCTTAGCTTTTACATTTTATATAAAAATGTCTACATACTACATTGTTATAAGTATCCGTGTCGGCCGACACAGGATTCGTAAATACCATAAATACCGGAATACCCAATAAAACAATGTGTACACGATTTTCATCTTTGGTAAAATACTCATAGTAGAAGGCAAGCGGGCGTACATTTTAAAAACTGTGCACATATCCTCCACAGATGGGCGTAGTGAAGGATTCATACCTTTTTAAATAATCCTAATATCGATAAATTGCAAGTTTAAATCAGCTCATCCCTACCTGTAGACACGTGACACACGATAGTTGCTATAGATAGCGGTTGTTTACTGTTATGTTGTACTTGTCAAAGTGTGTGTACTTTCGTGCGTCGTCGCCATGTTCCGTATCCAGGATTTTATTTTATAGAGATCCCTTCAATCATTCGTCCTGTCTCCTGTCAGTGTGACGCCTTCGACAGCTAGGCTGACATACGAGTACTCGAGCTGACTCCGAGTGAATTTCGGCTCAGATGTGATTTATAGTATCAGGTATATCTTCACTCTACAGTATCAGGGTTCTTTTGTTTATTTATTTATTCTGATAGATCATTCGGTATTATGCAAAATGGCGATATGTATTCTATTTCTTTGACAGTTTTGTTCATTGACTAGTCTACCCTACCCTACCTAACATTCTTTAATGCGCTGAATTGATTATTGACAATGATAAGCCCATCATCTTACAATTTCAAGGATATAAATGATGGATACACGATTAACTTCTGCTTTGGGAGCAACTGAACCTAATTTTAATATTATTACTTCGCCTTTCTCTACATATTCTTTGTCTGTTCTATTTATTGGGCTTTTAAGCTGTGCATCATCCATAATGGTAGATTAATGGCTGAGGGGTTGTGCGAGCAATGAAGAGAAATGGTCGCAGATTTACGCGTATGCCGGTACGCATCTATTTCATCCATCACGCTCGAGTCACGCCTGACCAATTGACTTACTTACATAACATAAAAGCGCGCATTCATCGTGGACATAGGACAAAGTACCACTGGCTGATACACATTTTTCAAGCCCTCTAACTGAGCGTCTGCGTCAGGTCCGCTTTGTCGGACGACCATGTTGGAATTTGGAACAGTGTTGGGGGAAATGGAGCGTGTAATGCGACGAGCACGTGCCAGCATTATGCACCCGGACATTGGACATTTTGACGTAACGGGATTTGAATTATGCTCCGGCCTTTATACCGTCAAATGTGCGAAACTAATTAACGCCCTTGTACTAGGAGGCAGTAAACAAAACACTTGATTTTTTTATGTTTTTTTACGTAATTATTACGCTGATCGTGTTCCTTATTTTTTCGGCATCAAGAACACGTCGGTCTGGCAACTGGGAGCCATTGCGTTCAGGAATGGCAAAAATTTAAAAAGTAAAAAAATTCCAGTGTCAAAAGCTGTTTTGGATCCGAAAAGTGTCCAAAAGTATAATGTAGACCTTGATACATAGACAATGGTAAAACTTTAAAACATCGAAAAAAAAGTGTTCCAGCCTGCCAGACGACTTTGAAAAATCCGTTTAAGTTTAAAAAGGACTTAAGAGCAGGTGACCTGATTTCATTCACCTCAAGAGGGCGCCTAAATAAAACTTTAAATAATTAGTAACACACATTTCAAGAATTTCAATAAAAAAAGAAGAATAATAATACAAATTCAATTCGAATTCTCGGTAGGTGGTTTAGCTATAATATGATATGATGTATGTCAGCCTGTGTCATTCCGATCGACCTAACATTTAAGAAGAATACGAAAATCCAAACATTTTAGAGATTCTTACTCAATCTTAATATCACAGACACATCATCTCATATTACAGATAAATCGCCTACCGAAAATTCGAATGAAAGAATTTTCATTATTCTTCTTGAAATGTGTGTTATTAATTATCTAAAGTTTTATTTACGCGCCTAATTTAGATGAAAGAAATCGGTTCTTAACCGGCCCTTAAGCGTTCCTTTTTCACGATTTTCAATCTTCTAACCGATTAGAAAGTGAAGCCAAAGATATTAGGTAAGTCGCGAAAACGGATTAACGAATTTTTCATTTAAAATTTAAAAAAATTATATTGACTGGAATCGAAAATCTAACAAGTGGACCTCGTCCGCGTCTTATTTATACTTGGATGTTATAGAATGGGACTTTAATTATTTAGTTTTACGATAAAGGAGAATCAAAGGGAAAAAAACCATTTGGGTCTTTATCGGAAAAATAATTCAGTAAGGTAATATTTTATTTACTTCTAAATTTAATTTAGTCTTAATGTTGTCGTAACAGGCTTCATGATGGTCGCGACGGACGTTGAAAATGTAATTGAAATCTAGCGAAGTTTCTTGTCAGCTCTTCTGAGAAGGTTAAAAATTGTGTGTAGTGAGCTATTTACACATAGAATGAGCCTAAAATATTTAGCCAAATAAAACGGTTAGGAGGAGTGAACGTCAAGAAATTTCCAGCGGGATTTCTTGCCAGCGACGCTTCCAAACCACCCGTGGGTTTCGTTTTCAAGACATATTGTCAAGCCGAGAACGCGCTAACCGCGCCGCGCCGGTGATTTCGCGCATCACTGTCAGCTTGTTGGCGTGTTCTGCTTCTCAACTGCCTTGGGAGATGACGTACTTTCGGGCGAGGAGTTGCTGCATTCCGAATGTCGCTAGAGATGCAGTACACACTGACAGTATGTGTCGTGGTTGCGACCGTCGATATTCTGCGTTTTTGAAATTTGTGCTTTAAATTCTCCAGCACTGGTCTCCAGATTGGTGAGGGTCGGTAGGAGTGTTCGCGGTTTCAATTGGCATGGTTTTTAATTTCTATCGATTTCCGAATTATTTTTGGGAGGCTAAGTTTTTCGGTTACCTGTACTTTCGCCTGATCGAACCTCACTCAACCAATGATCTGTGCGTCTACCGGTCTAACATCTCATGAGCGAGTGAAGAGGTTTAAACCAATCGTAGGCATTAATGCATTCGACACGTGCAGCCTGATTGGTTGAAATCGTGACTTTATCCTTCACTCGTTCGCGTGATAGCCCGGTAGAGGCACTGGTCCCGATTCAGCATGCTTGCACAATGTTGAATATGCGATATCCCTATTTTCTCTAAATTCATCCAAATAAGCTATGTACGTGTATTTTTTTGTAGGTACGTACTGTAATGATATTTTTCAATATTTTAGTCATGGTCCTTAAGTCGTTCTTCTTGCGTGATTGCGTGACGACAGTGGGACATAAAATAAGACATTTTCCGTTTAATTTTTCTTGTGAAAATAAAAAAAGCCAAGTTCGCAACAAAATAATAATATATTTAAATATTTCGTTAACTCAATACATTTCAGTACAAACTTGAACTGGTAACACATTGTTGCATTTCATCACAGCAGGACCACCCTCTCACCATTGCATTTATACATTGCAAGAGGGACCTTTCCATATTAGAGATAATAAATTGTAAATTGGTGAAATTGTCAATATTTTCACTCACTTCATATACATATTTGCATGCGTAATCTACAAATGCATGGCGAAGGTGATTTTTTTTCTTAATAAATAATCCAAATTTTGTAAAACTAAAGTTGCTCAATTCAGTCTACAGAAAACAACCCCGATAGAATGAGGGTCCACTAAACAAGAGCTTGCGTGGGTCACTGCATTAAGTTCGATGCTTGATCCAGGAGGCTGCGAATACAATTTCAGCAGTCTAGCTGCACGTTTAGATTGTGTTTGAGGACTAAGGATGTATGGGAGGACTTATAAAAAAAAAAACAAATCTTAGTTTTCAAATAACTTTTTAATTGTCGTCATAGTGCTGAAAAATATTTTGAACGAGCACGCGAATAAGTAGTACACGTGCTTGTGCAAATAATTTTTCAGCACAATGACGACAATTAATAAGTTATTTGAAAACTAAGATATTGGGTGGGGGTAGGTTATGCGCAGGTGTTCGCAGTCGCCTTCAGTTAAATACATCATGCTTGCGCTCATCTAATCAGATTCTAGACGCAAGACTTAAGTAAATTAAAATTAAAAACATATATTCGAAAGTAAAAAATTCAGATAGCTCTTTAAATTTCCAAAAAAAATTACAATTCATGTAAAATCAATCAGATAGCATAAAACAAATAGAACATTAATAAAAATGTATTATTGAAATTACATTAAAATTTATATAAATAAAAATTAACAATTAAATCAAATCAAAGAGTGCATTTCACATTTTTGCAATTACATTTTTATAAAATAAATATAGACTTTTCTGCTTAGCAGAAGGCGGACTCAATGCAGAATTTAGAGTAGGTAGTAGGTACTAGTACTAAGCGGACCTTGTATGCCGTTTGAACGTTACTTACAAAAGTAGTAATTATGTATTTCTGTGAATGAGCATAGTTTTAAGAGGACGTATAAAGCCATTACGTGCTATTCCCAGGCAATATCTTCCGATTGCCGTATTGTATTGTTAGTGTATAGGTTTCCTCATGGTGTTTTCCTTCACCGGGGTCCATTTTAATTTTGCACACAAATTTTAACCGAGATTTTAAAATCCGGAAAAATTGTGCGTATTCCAGGTATCGAACCCACACGATCTCTCGAGTAACCAACTAGGCTACTCCGCAACCCATTTATAACCATTTAATAATGAATTAATAGCATCAATATTATTGAGGGATAGTGAACGCGTTCCTATCGCAACATGTTCCACGTGGAGCGATGGTAGAATCGGCATGGAGGCATTTCCCCATGAAGTTCCTTGGAACAGACGATAGCTCACACAAGTATCCAATGTTCCTGCGTATAGTTTCTAAGTTCGGAGATACCCGACAACACCCGGCATTACTCTCAGCCCCTCTTATCTTCACGTGTCGGTGGATGTAGAACATTGTTGCTTCCATCAGGAGCACGAACTGGCGCGGATATTTCGAGTAACGAGCGCTTCCGAAGCGGGCGGGATACAGGGTAGACACTACCAACGCATTTCTCGAGCTTAAAAGTTGAGAATTTGGTTTAAAGTCCAGCGGGTCTATTCTGGGTATTCCGTACGTGTGTTTTCAGTGCTGAGAGCGCTCTCTGTTGTTACTGTTACACGGCTGTCAGAGCGAGAATAAAAGCGCTCTGAGCGCTGAAAACTTAAGTACTGAATCGGGAGATATACAAAAAATTACTATTTAACGCAGGAATATGAAAATAAAGTCAATTTCAAGTTCTTGAGTTTCTAGCGCGAGAACGCCGGTGGTAATGTCACGTCTGACTTGTACCGTACCTATGTACATATTTAATAGTATGGCGTGCAAGTGCTGGAAATTTAGAGTAGGTAGGTACTATTGTATGCCGTTTGAACGCTTACTAACAAAAGAAGTAAATTCGGTATTTCTGTAAATGAGCATAGTTTTAAGAGGAGGTATAAAGCCATTCCGTGCTATTTCGAGGCAATCTATTCCAGCCAATCTTTATGCACTACACACAATTAATTCGTATTGTTAGTGTTTAGGTTGCCGCACGGTGTTTTACTTCACCCGGGTGCATTGTAATAATTTACAAGTCATGTCGATTGAGTGACATGATGATGAAGTGACAGTGACACACATAGTGAATGTGTAAAATCCAAAGAGGTTAGTGTTTGTCGCTGATACATCCATGGTAAAATACAATTGTATTATATTTTTTATAGAGATATAAATCTATTAACTAGGCACATAATAAAAAAAATAAGAGGTAAGTTGGCGTATTCTTCATTTTTTTCACTTATCGCGTTTTCACAAATAAAATTATTCTGACTCCCATCCTCTTGTTTAACATACATATTTTTTTTTGTTTCTACCTACTTTAGTTTTATAATTCAGAATCGCTTTGAAAAACTTTTAACGTTCCAGAGATTCAAGACTATTCCTCTATTTAGCCCCAGCGAGTACAGCGAGCTACCAGCTATTAATTTAAAATTCAAGCCACGTACGACAGACACATTCCAGGCGCTTTGTACCCGGCTCAGCCTGCAGACAGACGCACAAGACTAGAGTGTGAATAAGTAAGTACACGGTGCATGGCATGTGTGAACAAGGATCCATTCATACGCAAATGCAGACACTGAGCGTTTCATCCTTGTACTAGCTGCTGCTGCATGACCCGATGTTTCCCTGGTTAACGCCGACATAGTGAAGATGTTTCTTTGAATTGTCGCGACATTTTAGCACCGCAGCCGTAGCCACTGGCATTTTGGTGAGTTCCCGGCGCGCCGGGGGGGGGGGGGGGGGGGGGGGGGGGGGGGGGGG
>WYDE02157866.1:0-11094 GCA_009867175.2 Adela reaumurella | reverse complement strand
AGAGAATAATGACATCATGTGCATGTGTAAGCAGTGGCAAACATTTTGTAAACGTAGACTAAGTTGACGTTGAAAAAGTTTGTAGCGAGTTTTCTTGCCAGTTCTTCTTCGTTGTGATAAATCTAACTGGATAAATGTAAAAATTATGGAAACATATGACAAATCTGAGTGCAGTGTACTGCCTATGGATGATGAATAAACAATACAATACAAATGTTGCGGTGACACTTTTCAGAACCTGTTACATGCGCATAGGTACCACCTTTAAGGATTTTTGTGTGCTGAAATGTTTATTAACTAGCATGATAGACAATCTATTTATGCAAAATAATTTTCCAATTTGAATATTTCCGGACCTCAAGCGATTGAACATGTGGCTTGGGCATGGCGGGAAGTGCGGAAACGATAACTGGTATGTATTGTGTATCTTAAAATAGGTTAGCAACCATTATCTGTTTGAGAATGTTGCCCAAAATAACTAGAACAGTCTAGTAAAGGGCTGGAATCTGCTGCAAAAATATAAAACAATTCAGTTTTTTGTAAAATGTATCATTATAATTTTCAGTTTTTTTTATCTTTTCATGTATTTGTTGTTTCTTCCTCGTATGCACTAAGGATTGTCAGATTAGCCAAGCGGAAAAGAGCACGCCTCTCAAGCGGGAGGTGCGGGTTCCAACCCCACTGGGAGCATACTATTTATAACTTGAGAATTTGTGCTAAGATTGCTACTGACACTCTGGTGAAGGAAAGTGAGGAAACCCACTTCCAAGCCGGTTGATAACCCTGCAAGTGTATGAATAAACCTCCCATATCTTGTAACTGTCCATTTTTTTGGTATTTATAGATAAAAAAAATTGAGGGAGACCTGTATCCAGCAGTTGGACAAATGAAATGGCTGCAAAGGCAGGAAGGATAGACTTCAAAGATCGAAAATTTTAAAAATCGACGTTTGTTTTACCGTTTCTACGGTATCTTTTTTTTAATGGAAAGTGACACGGATGCATGGCTACATCACCTCATGCACCAGTTCTTCTGGTACCAGTGATGTCAGCCTAAACACCTTGTAGAGTTATGTAGGTGGTGCCATGTCAGCACTGCCCTCAATTCCAACCGGCTACACTGAACTGGACGGAAAACACGAACTATGTTTCATACAATTTTTATATTGTGAAGTAACGCTGCAGTCGATGCACCAGATAAATTAACTGAGAAAAATACAAAGAAAAATATCTGTTCAACATTGTATTCATATGTTTCATAGTCGCTTCGACCGACCTTCATTCAGTGATGTGGTACAAACCTGGGCGGGTTTTAACCCTACCACCATGTAAGGAGCGGGAAGGCACCTACAGTTTAACGTGGAATCCGAACCACGTCCAGCGTCAACGGTTAAGCGGTCACCCATCCAAGACCTGACCGCGCTCGGCAGTGCTTATCATTGGTAACCGAATACCGCAACCACTGAGCCAACGGCGCTGTTATTGATACACGTTAATGTTATATTTTGCAGTAGATTTCAGCCCTTTGAACTGGAATAGATATAATTTTCAAATATTTACATTTTGCTTTCCTACGCCGACTCATCCACTAAAATAAGTATATCTGCCTACTGCCTAGGTACACCTACTACCTTCATGTGGGTGTAATGTAAATATACAGTATAATCATAGACGAAGGTGTATTACCTTCGTCTATGGTATAATTCGCAATCGTGAACATGTGTACGTGCCTAGCAAATAATAGACACAGGAAGGTAGCCAATACGAGACAAATTATAAATAATACCTAAATTGGTCAAATCATAAGTGATACATAGGTCTGTTAGGCATAAGTAGAAGTGTTTTGATTTTAAAATAATTGCCTGTTTAGAGTAGAGTTTATAAAAAAGTCGGAAGTCTCAGTGATAGATAACTTGATAAGTCAAGGTCGTCAATTTGAAGTTTTTTTTTGTATTTTTAACTCTGACTCACGTCTAATTAATTCCTGACACAAGAAGGCGGGAACGGTACTGCGGGAACCCGACAAGAATATATTGACACGCCTCGACGATTTTCGGGGGCATTCACCGGAGGACGCCCCGTAAGAAGCCTTGAGATTGTACCGAATTATAAGTAGATAGGTCTATCAAGATAATATCAAAAGTGGAGGCCAATGCATGGGAGGTGTCCGCAGCCGCGGGCTAACGCGTTTGACCATCCAACATCACCAGTTAGTCGCGCTACGGCGGTGCTGTCTGACGGTTCTCGCACGCAAAAACGACGCGCGTACCGTTGGGTCCGCGCAACTCGCGAAAATGAGCTTAGACAATCCCATTACGCGTACTCTCGTATTCTGTGCATGCATCTCTCACGCCGCCTACCAATACGACATCCCTTTACAAGTGCAGTTATGGGACTCGAGAAAGACACCCCTCGATCACATGGTGGACGTTACCAATCAGTTCGGCCTAAAAGTGCTCTACGAACATAACTTTTTGAACCAAAACAATGTGGCCTTCTCTCCTTATGGCCTCACCGGGATCATGGTGGCGCTATACGAAGGCGTCGAGGGTGACTCCTCGTATCAGATCCAGCGAAGCATGGAACTGCCCTGGAACAGAGATGTCTTGCGGATAGGATTTCGCGATATTCACAGAACACTGAAGGTGAGCGAATATTTTCCTTCGGTATTTGAAATGCAAAAATTTACTTATGACCTATTCTATCGTGGTTTCCCCTTTAAGATGTTAAAATAAAAGCAAAATGTTCTTTCCAGACATACTTTATACCAGAAGAAGGGTTCTTGGCCGGTCTAGCACTAAACAACGAAAACGTTACATTTAAAGAGGAATACCGAAAACTTTTACGGTTTTACGGTTTCGATCTAGAAACAGACAAATTACCAAATCGTCCTCCTAAGGAAGACAACACGACTGCTACTACCGCTGCCACTACCGCTGCCACTACCGCTACTACCAGTGCACCGAATAGTCCTGAATCTACTCCAGATTCCAAAAGAGAAGAAACTACAATAGCGCCTGCTCCGGGGGAAACCAGCAGCATGGAACCTCGTGAACCAACTCCTGCAGGCACTACCGCTTCTCCTCTTCTTCAGACCGTTAGCAATCCTCAAATGACAGTTTCCGTGACAGAAACTCCTACCACAGTCGCCGGTGCTGAGACTGCAGCAGAAACTGTTGCAATCTCTTCAAATGATCCTATTTCAGCGGAACCGTCTTCGAACACGCCAGGAGAAGCAACACAGCCTGTAGCAGAGACGTCTTCAGGTCCACCAAGCGAGTCTACATTAGCCGTAATGGAAACAGTAAATCCTTCACAAGAATCAACTATGCTTGCGACAGAACTTCCGACGACACCTCCGAGAGAAACTAACCTTCCAACTACTGCAGCGGTTACAGGAACATCATCGAACCCTCCGCCCACTACGGCAATGGAAACAACACCAGGCCTAAAACTGAGCACTGGGACGGTCTCCATTGCAGAAACGATTCCTGGTGACCAAAGTGCGATGCCTACTACAACGCCCATCTCTACAAGCGCAGACACAACTCCTATTCCTGGAATTATCACTCCGCCAACACCGGCTGCTGCACCTGAAACGACAACCACTTCGATTCCTTCCTCGACCGCTCCTACCGTTCCACCGGAAACCCTTGCAACCGACCCGATGACAACGATAAACAATGACGTTGAACTTTTAACGACCAGTGCAGCCATGAGCACGGCTACGACCGCAGCCGAGCCTTCCGATGGACCTCCTTCATCTTCTACGGCTACTGTAAACTCTCCCGATGTCACAACTGCTCCGGCCGAAGTAACAACTACAACATCCGCTGAGCCAGCAACAGCACAATCTTCCGAATCACCAACACCGTCTCCGATGACCTCCGAAATGTCAACGTCCGCTCTCGAGACTCTTGAACGCAAAAAGAAGTCAGTCTTAAATTTCATCATGGATCGATCGCCTGTATACGAAGAATATCTCTACGCCCCGGTTGATATCGGGACCGGACTCTACCAAAAATACGCTGCTGAAACGTTATTCTTAGCGAATGGGCTGAAGAACGTAGAAGTATCGTACATGGTATACGATACAGTACTGGATTATACTTATTTGCCACATTTCAAGGCATCCGCAATAAGGCTACCTCTGGACAATGATCACTATTATCTCCTGGTTGTTCTACCTGACTATGAGTTCGATTTGAACCGGTTGACCAAGCGATTGGCTCAGCAGTCTAATCTTCGGGACATCTACTCAGCGCTGCAGCCACGATACGTGCACGCATGTGTACCGAGTTTCATGGTCAAAGGATTTGTGACGCTCACCCCGGATCTTCAGCGGGTAAGAAATTGATTCTCTATTTTTTTTAACTTGATATCTTTCCTTATACCACTCAAGTAGATATTTAAAGTAGGAAGAGACATAACGCAAGGTTTGTATCCTTTCAGTTGGGGATCAGAGATGTGTTTGAGCCTCGACAGAACGACTTTTCCCCAATGACGAGCCAGAAAGGAGTCTACGTAAGAAATGTGGAGCAGTCCATTACAGTAACCATAAGGAAATATCAAAACAATACGTCACAAAAAAGCAGTAAGTGCTCTACCGTCCAACTAACATTGTATTTCTAAATTAACATTTTCTAGAAAACGTGTTTTTAAAAAAATATATAGATGTTTCTGCTTAGCAGAAGGCGGACTTATTGCCGGAGGCAATCTCTTCCAGTCAACCTTTATACATGGTATAAAGGTTATTATATATAAAGGACACATTCGTATTATTAGGTTTCCTCACGGTGTTTTCCTTCGCCGGGGTGCATTGTAATTTTGCACACAAATTTTAACCAAGATTTTAAAATCTGGAAAAATTGTGTGCATACCCATGTACGAACCCGCGACCTCTCGGGTAAGAGGCGTGCGCTAAACAACTAGGCTACTCCGCAACTCTAGTAGGTACTTTTTCTACTAATAAAATGTAGTATGTTGTAGGTACTTGTGTCATGTTTAAACCAAAAGTAGCTTTATATGGGTGTTTATAATTCACTAGATTTTTTCCCGCGGCTTCACGCTTGGTAAATCAGCCCTCCCCCCGCCTCCCACACTCCGCCCGACACACGAACACCCAGCTCACCTGACTCAACCAAGGAAGAAATCTCTAGGCGTTATTTTCTCTAGACGAAGCCCTCGGAGTTGATATCTCTTTGAAGTATTTTATTTTGCCCGCGGTTTCGCCTGCGCTTAATATTTTCCAATATCCTCTCTAAGTTCTCACCTAAATTAGAAAAGCAGATGATTTACAAAATTTCATGCATCTTGATAAACCCTCCCGTTTAGGTTGTGCGTTGTCTGTCAGTGAAAGAATGTCTTTTAGAATTGTATTATATATAAATTAACTGAAAATTGCTTAACTTATTGTACCAATAATAATAATATCTAAAATATGAATACTAATGTAGCTTAGTTGACGGATTTAAGCTAACCTGACCGCTGAGATCGCGTTAAACACCTATATTAAGAACCAACATTCAAAGAGGGTCAGTATAATTCCTTAGGCCGGTCCAAAGAGAATTTAAGGGCCGGTCAGCCGGATCGCATGCACGGCTTACCACTACACACGCGCGAAACCGGGCGCCCTCCGCACGCACACACTCTCACAAGTCGCAATAGATCTCAAGGGTCCGTACAACGTACGGAAATGAACCCGCGGTTCATCATTCCGCGCGCCTCTTTCGTGGCGCCGCTTTCGCGGGTTGGAGCAGGGTGCAACGCGATCACTCTGCTCAGAAAATTTCAAAGTGGGCGAAAATACGGTTTTTATTTTATTATTACAAATCTACTACTTCAATGAAAAAATTCAAAAGTTACGACCTAGATATATATTCAACAAATAAAATATATTTTTTCAAAGTCTTGATTTGGTCACGTTAGCACCAATACTTTATTATATGTAATTTCAGAGACATATTCATGATTCTTTTCTATCGAGCGAAGTTAATCTAATCCTGTTTTCAGAAAGTTACGGACCTGCAATAATAGATGAAGTTTTACATACATTAATATGGAATATGTCAGGTGAGTAATATTGATGGTACATCTCTTAGAAATGACGGAACTTTACGTATGACGGCCTCTTAAGAGCGTACTCACGTTTTCTTATATACTTATGCTAATGCTATTTATTCTGATGCCATATAGATTCAAGTTCAATTTGCATGTCGACTGTATACGATCACTTATCTTATTTTTATTAGAAATTCAAAAGACCTCGCAATGTGGAAGTTCGTGCCGACATTATTAGCAGCCATTTTTTCTTCAATGTTGCCGATTTGTACGATGGGGCACGCACAATATAAGCTATCGGTTAGTTAGCCGATTTTTACTGACCTGTGGAGGCGATTCTGTATCTGATATTGAACAGTTTTTTTATACAAGAAAAAAATTATTTGAGGGTAATTTTGTTTTTGTTTTTCATACTTTTTGGTGCTTGGTATATTTAATAATTGTATGAAAAAAAAAATGTTTTGAACTTAGATGCAAAAGTTATAGAACACAAGTTGTTCAGTTTCATGCACAGAATCACCCTCTTCCGGGAAGTAGTACCTACTTATTCGACACTGAGTATATCCTCCAAAAAGATAAAAAACAAGAATGTAAAAAGTATATAAATAGGTAGGTATCTAAAATAGTTTTTAAAATGAATGTTAAATTCTTAAAAAAAAACGTTTCTACTTTTGCACTTGGCTGCGTCGAGTGGGCGAAACATGCAAGAATGGGTACAACAACCATAATGTATAATTTTTTTTTTTATTAAAATTTCGTTACTTAGCCAGAGGCCCTCAGTTTCAGATTACGGCTGAAACTCTGGGGGGAAAACCGGCGTAACAGGATAAGCTCGTTCACCCAACAATAGCCCCTACATCACTTAAACAAGAGAGTGCATTAACGGTTTCGATTGGCTTATTGGGGAGGGAGAGGACGGTATTTTAGGGTGAACGAGCTAGTAGAACTATGCCAAACTAGGCACTGGTCAGGTTACGTACGATAATACTGTTTATTCAGGCGTGTGCGCCCGGATATCTATTTCGGAAGGAACATAGACTATTAATAGTTTTCGAGAAAAGTTTTTCACTCTGCATACATCAGAGGTAGGATAAGGTGGGTAAAATGGAATAAGGTACTAAAGGATGTTCAAAATATAACGCGTGTTAATAAATTGGACGCCCTCTTCGTCCGCATTATAGCGTGACATGAGACCTTCGTGAACGCGGTTTCGTGAAGAGTTGTGTTATTGGCTGATTCGGATCTTCATTTGAAATTTTGGGCACAGCCACACATGTCGGTTATCTATAAAAAATTGTGTTATTGGCTGATTCAGATCTTCATTTGAAATTTTGGGCACAGCCACACATGTCGGTTATCTATAAAAAATAATTTTCATAGTTTTCATTGAAAATAATAACATTTCACAACAAAAAATTAAATAAAAATCTCATAGATACATAAATACACACACGCGCGAAAGACAATACCCTCCTTTGGCTTCGCCTTAGTCGGGTAAAATAGCATCTAATCAATACACAAGGAATTTTTACATATTTTTCAGTAATTTCCAGCCCATGGATTGTCTAATTATTTTAGGGTACATTTTCGAACAGGCAATAGTTGTTCCTTCCTACGCGCCTTAAATGAATGCGGGTAATTCATTACTCATTACATTACACAAAGAAACATGAGAATGTATGCTCAAGTTTATAGTTTAATTTTTACCTGACTACGGCGAAGCCAAAGGAGTGTATTGTGTTTCGCGCGTGTGTATGTATGTATGTATGAAAGAAATGTATTTTACCACATTTGACCGACTTCGGCGTAGTCAAAGGAGGGTAAATTATGTTTTGTGCGTGTGTTGTATGTATGTATAAGAGGAGTAGATATATGTTACTACCTAAAGTCTAAACGCCTGAACCGATTTGAAAATTTCAGATGTCGTTGGATTCGTCTTAATTTTGGGAGGGTCATAGGGTAAAAAAAAATTAAAATTAAATATGGTGGACATTTGACACCATATTGTCAAATTTAGATTTTTTTTATTAAACCCCATCGCCGGGGTATCAATGGATAGAGCTTGAAAAGAGGATTAAAAAATATATCACACTTAGTGGTTTAGAATGATAAATAATTCAATAAAAAATGTATGATACCCCACTACGGAACTAAAATGGTGTAGTCGGGCAGATAGCTCGACTAGAGCATTTAACCCGACTAAAGCATTTTAGTTTCACAGTCGAATCTTATAATTTTTTTAATTAAATCTTTAATTAAAATTATATTTATCAATAAGTACTAATAATAAATCTATAAAGGAAGGTCACGGAGTAAGCTTGTTACGCTAAGATGTGACTCCCATAAAAAATGGCAGGTTTCTTAGAACGTGAACGTGGACACGTGGTAGCGAGAACGAAGGCGAGATATAAACATAGAACACGCACATTTAGCTGTACGGTTCAAAATATAAAATCCAATTTAGTTCACTGACAGACTAGGTACAGCCTAAACCGCTGCATCACGTAATATTGCAAAGGAGCTATTTTTGTAACAAAGGTGCGGGCACTAAATGATTTTTGAAAATTCATCTCCTAAGTGGGTTAAATTGGGCATGAAAGTTCGTAATTTTTAAGTTAGATATGTATATGGAAATTGATGCTTCAACTTTGCGTTGGGGTAGGAGTAGGTGCTGGAAACGGTTAGAGGTAGGGGTAGGGGAAAG
The DNA here is from genome assembly GCA_009867175.2 of Adela reaumurella. Taxonomy (NCBI): domain Eukaryota; kingdom Metazoa; phylum Arthropoda; class Insecta; order Lepidoptera; family Adelidae; genus Adela; species Adela reaumurella. The sequence continues at coordinate 2,331 of WYDE02157866.1, read as the reverse complement.
GTTTAGGTTAGGGGTTGAGGTAGGGGTAGGGTAGGGTATGGGTAAGTGCAATAAAAGTTAGTACAATAATAAAATTTAATATTTTGATTGATACATTCATCTCTTAAAATACATACTAGTTTTGTAATTAAATTAATCTGCATTTATTAAATAACCTTTTGCGCCAAAAAAACTACCTACTTCAAAAAATGTACCTACATTAATAATTACTTAACAAGTTACAGCGACCCTGGTCGCTGATAGGTACTAATATATAATAAAAATCATTACTAGTATAAAACCGCTTCGCAAATTTTTCCGGTATTGAAATCACTCGTCAAGTCTGTCTAATGGCATGCGATTCCGTGATAAAGCTGATTCCGTAACAATGACCACGAGATTGTTTCTGAGACAAATTATTAAAAGTCGTGTCCATTTACCGTATACATCTATTGAAGACGATATTTACAAAAAAAAAGGCTTTTGGCGTATTTACATAGGAATGTTGTTCATCTTGATGTGTTTATTTGTTCTGCGCAGTTTGAGCTTCATACAGTTCAAGATACCGTTTTTTTTCCTGACCTCTCTTATTAGGAAACTTGTTGGTTTAAGTAATTTCTCATTCAGCAGTGCATGACTAAAATACTGTCATATCATATTAATGATATAGGCCTGTACCCAGCAGTGGGGCGAATAAAATGGCCGTAAAGGAAGGAATGAAGGAATAAATTTTATTATTAATTTTAATTATATATTAATAAATTTTTCATAAAATTAAAATGCAACATACCAGTTTAATTCGAACCCGCAACCTCTCGGATAACGTGACTCTACACAGCTCTAGCACTAGGCTACGCTCCAACCACGTTATAAAAAGGAATCGTTAATAACTTTAGCCTTTCCTCTTCTTGCTTTTCCTTCTTCGCTTTTCCAAGCTTTTTTTTTTCCTCGCTTGAGCTAATTAGTGTAAGTACCTAGTCCATGCCGGTTAATTTATAGTAACATCGGCCCATTCATTACGTACCAATGTCTGTTGTTCCTGAGTCGTAACGTCCTATCCAGGATCCGTTACTCCGATAGGACGTTATGTAACGTTACTTTCCCCCGGACATCTGGGCCGCCGTTACACGCGCGGACCGCTAGGTGCCCGTATTACACGCCCCTGAGAAGTGGGAATAAGGACCGCAGAGCATTGAAATGAAGCCAATAAGCAGTAAAAAGTTCAGATCCAACTAAATAGATTCCATAGTGTAAATTGGAGTTTATCAAGTTCACACACGCATATTATAAATTATAACAAGTATTTATATGAAAACTTGTTTTTTTTCCTTGCTTAGCATGTAAGTCGCTTACTGAATCTTAATCAGAAAAATACGGAAAACAAATAAAGAAAAACGTCCGAACGTCAAAACGTCAGACAGAACATGTCATGGTCCGGGTGGCGAAGTTGGTATCGCAGTGGCAGCTAAGTAAGGCCAAAGGTCCCGGGTTCAAACCCCAATTGGGACGTTTTTCTTTATTTGTTTTCCATATTTTTCTGATTAGGGTTAAGTATTTATATAGTTATGAAAATTATGTTTTTGTATGTTTGTATCGACGTATTGAAACTCGGCAGCAACAAGCAAGAAGCTTGGTTCTGCTGAAGCAAGGGTGATGAGTTGATGACACCTGCTTACCTTATAATCAGTGTACCTACATACAATACATGAACCAACTGTGCCAGCCTTTTTACATTTCCCTTTTTTTCGTTATTAATTAATTTCATAAATTTGCTATATGTAATTTTTATTTTAATATTACTATTCAATTTAGACAAAATAAATCTTTAAAATCTCCACAGATTGCCTCCGGCTCTTGAAGCCCATTTGGTTGCCGCTTTTTATAGACGATCAGGAACACACATGACATGTGTCGTATTAGGAGGTCAATAATTAAATATTGTAAAGATACACCGGAAGTAGAAGCAGGTATTCAGTCTTCTTCATCGTGATGTGATGACCTCGCCTTTTAATAAAAAGTTGCAAAGTATACTTCATATACAAAGATCGGGTTCCGTAAATGTTTCCTTATTAAAAATTAGGAGTTAGCTAGACTTGTTTTCATGCCGTTATAAATTCACATATAACTCATAAATTTCTTCACTAAAGAATGACCTTGAAAATTGTTTTAGTCTAATAAGTTTAAGAATGCCTACGCACACAAAAAATTAAAATTTTTGTGTAATCAACACTTTAGAAAATAGAGGGGGGGGGGGGCGACTTTTGTATACCAACCAAGTTTCACCATATTCGCGTCAGGATTTCTAAAGTTCTTCGGAAATTTTTCTTAAAGCACAACGACCGGCGCAATTAT
>WYDE02157755.1:0-11097 GCA_009867175.2 Adela reaumurella | reverse complement strand
CCGGCTTGGAAGTGGGTTTCCTCACGATGTTTTCCTTCACCGGAGTGTCAGCGGCCATTTAGCACAAATTCAAAAGTTATAAATGTTGTGCTCCCAGTGGATATCGAACCCGCACCTCCCGCTTGAGAGGCGTGCTCTCGCCCGCTCGGCCAATCTGACACATATAATATCATTAAATATTCATGTCGAATTTTTTCCCCATAAAAAAATTACCCATTGCCATTTTCTGTTAATTTTCTACGAACATCACACAATCTTTCTCCCCCAATGACACCACTATATCGGCATTTCACGGCTAGGTGCAGTATAATTCATAGCGCGACGCTAACTTGCGGCTAACTGAGCACATCACCACTTTATCTGCCCCAGTTCTCAATACGCCGCCGGCGCCGCTTGTGCCGCAAAGAAAACGGAGAAAAACACATTTTTCTGGACCAACTTCACGAGCCACCCAGCACGACCGAGACTTTCGCGGGATTTATACCATAAGGCAACTTATTAGTCGTAATTTCATTAAACAAAAAAAAATACGGTTCAGGGCGAGTTCCATCCCACTGAGCACCAAGAATTTCGTACCAAAATAATTTTTTTTATGGAAATTGACCCGATATCACCTTATGTACCAATTTTTTTTTGTACCAGTTATGTCAGCCTAATACACCTTGGTGAATTACTTAGGTGCCATATCAGCGCTTTCCTCAAATCGAGCCGGCTACACTGAACTGGATGGAAAACACGAATAATTTTTCATAGCCTTTCATAAGTTTGTAGCTAGGTTATTCATGCACGAGCATAAAAAATAAAACAATTCGGTTTTATATATTACACACAAGGTGCAAAAACTGTTTTATTGCCTGGTAGAACAGATACAACAAACTGACCGGAGTTTTCTAGGGACAGGGGGCTTCCAATACAAACGCCGAGCCGCTCACATTTCTTTGGTCTTACTATAACATTCAGTTATTATGTCACATATGTATACAGATACGCAAGATGCTTCTGCTGGCGATAGTTTCATTGTTCTAAGTTCTGTGGTTCAAAAGTTGAAAAAAGCCTGAAACATACAAACGGACGAACCGACAACGAAGTCAGACCATAAAAGTTTCGTTTTAACGTTTTTGCAACGAAACTCTAAAAATTGCGAAAGTTTTATGACACGAGATTTGAGTGTTTATAAAGTTCGTGTTAGTCGTATATTTGAAATCATATTCAGACGACAAAGAAACGCCACCGCTCGCTGAACGCAATAATTTCCTTCCATATTTTGTCGTTTTATTATTATATGAAAATTTAATCGCTACTAAAGGTGGAATAAACCCATGCTGACACAGTTAGTACATACACTAGTCACAACTTACAAATGTGGCCGTTATGCTCCTCCCCCACACTCCACTTCTCTTTCAAACTCGCTACAACTGACCGCGAGTGAATGCATGCGAGCATCTGAAGCCACACCCCCAAACCACCTTTGTATGCTGTGACCACTGTACCTGTATACTGATCAATTTCACAAGCGCATTAGAAATCACCTTTAAATCAGCTCACATAACATTGCGTGTCGTACTGTCTGTCAATCGTAGCAATCGATAATTACATGCGGAAGTCATTACGACATGTGTAGTAAAATTTTTAAACGTTCTCGCTTTGTATCCTAATAAGGACATAACGATGAAACGAATCTGCGATCAACGATTTTGGCCATATGTTTTATTCATATTCGCATGCAAAACTTGCGTCCATTGTCAGAGAGCAGAAGCTCGGAATTCAAAAAAGTATATCGCATAAAGGCCACACGTCGAGGATGGTCGCGGGAGGATTAAATCGGCAGAACAGCACGCTGCAGGCTCTGCGTTTGGGGAACCGGTTTGTTACGCGCTCCCTCACAGCTCCCCCACATTCTGTAATCTGAATGGTGTAGGACTGCATGTAGGAGAATCCTTTCCTTATCCAATACGAGTGTCGAAACTGTCGTCATCATCAGATGGCATAATGCCTCTTGCGCATTCTCAGAACAAAAGAAATGGTATTTCGATTTGAATAATGGTACACACGAAGTGAAAGTCAGCCCTTTATGTGGGAGCTTGGCGCGCGCGGTACGGCGGGCGGGGCGGCAGAGCGGAGGCAGGGCTGCGCCTGCGCACAGTAAGGAAGCGGTTCGTAATGGAAGTGCAGTGCCGAGTCGCTTTTTCGTTTTCAGATCGCAATCGAGCTCTCCACAATAAGGAGATAAGCGTTCCTACGCTCGCTGTAAAGCTGCAGTTACAGCAACGCACAGACAATGCTTTGTTCGAAAACTCCCGGTCGGCAACACGTTGCTGCGCAATTTATCTCCAATACAAGATAAATATTGTTGTTGCTTTCATTAACTTCGATGGTGTACTGGGTGCCTTATGTTGATCAGCATCGTAGAGAAACTCAAACATTACCGCCAGATGTACCTGCGAGCTGCGTTGGCGTATTATATTCTCGTTTGATATCGTCGACTGTCTTGATTTGACAGCATCATTGGTTGTCTGCTTTAGAATACGCTTGTAAGTGCCTCTATTAACTTTCACGGTTTTGACTCTCGTAACATCAAGAGAAAATAATTCTTTTTTATTGGAAAAAAGTTAGTCTAACGTATGTAGAGGTACCTGTTATTTTGTTTAGATTACATCAGGTGCGTTTAACGGCGACAACATACGGCTGAAAATCAACCTGTGTAAATTACTTCGAACGCTGAGTGAGCGTTAAAAACTTTAGGATGAATATGGCGACAATTTGAAGAGAACACGTCACAGTCCGGGTAGCGAGGTTGGTATTGCATTGGCAGCTAAAGCCAAAGGTCCCGTTTCGATCCCCGGCTCGGACGTGTTCACTTTTATTTGTTGTCCTCATTCTTCCGATTTTTCTAATAAATCGACTGTAATTAATTTATTGTAATTATACTTTCATATAATTTTGGGTTTACTTTGATTTTATTGTGATTTTCTTGTAGTTTTCATTGTAATGTCAATGTAATTTTAAATTTCAAATTTAATTCATTTTGATGTGATTTTTTTTTCTTTTTCACTTTATTTGTAATTTTTTTATATTACATTTTTAACGATATTTATTGTAATTTTCATTGCTTTAAAACACGATGAATTGATTTAATTCCCGACTTGGATTTCGTATGTTGTGTTTTTTCACTTTGTCGTACTCTTAAATTTCCATTATTATTGTGATGGGACTAGTGCCTAAATAAAGAAATTTTATTATTACTTTATTATTATAATAATCGCAGAAGGTTTAGCTGTTGGACAGCATGAAACCCGAAAGACGACTTTGTGCGGAGAACATCAACCTCTGTATCTCTACCGATGCTAATCACACAAACACGGGGACTGGTATATTGATTTTTTTAGTATGTTTATAAATCAAACGTGAAGATTGCCCTGATGAGATGGACATGCGTCTGGGGACGACGACGGAGACACCTGAAGATGATAAAGCGGCTGCTGACAGCACAACGCGCTGCGCCATTCGATTATCTGATTAATCCGATACCATTGTTCTTTTTAAAAGTGCACGGACGAAGCCACGGCCGGATCTGTGTCGCGTCGCCGTATGCATTCGTCATGTTTGTTCGAATACTTCCTGATTCTGTCTACTGTCTTGTGGACCGGTCCACTGACCGGCCTGAACGACAGCGATACTGTAATATAGTTTTTGCGTATCTACACTAGATCCCATCTTTTGGCAATTGAGATCTTAGGTCTTAGTATAAATAAGGAGAATGGCAAAAAATTCTGACTCCTCGCATCTGGAAAAAAAACGGTAAATGTCAACCAAAAAAGGCTATAGGCAATTATTATTTCCTGGTTTCATCATACATTTTAACATATGTATCAACTTTTCGGTTAGGCTACCGGTGGCTCACACAGACTATTGTAGTCGGCGTTTCCTCCCCCCACGCTGTGCAATCATCGGGACAGGCACCCAAGACTCGAACGGCCTGGAGCAACACCCGACGTGGCAACACGAGGCTTGACTTGAGTTCACGTCTGACTTTTCCGAAATTCATAAATATATCTGTAGGTTGCAGACCAGGTACAATATAAAAGCTTTGTACACAGTTATTGAGTTAAATTGCCACTGTACTACTAATCATTTGTCGTTAAATTCTAGTCTCACCCTACAACATACTCGTACGTGAAAAAACTAACGGAAATGAAAAGAAAATATCAGAACATCAAATATGTGAGGCCAAAGGGAAAAGGAGCACCAAGTTGAGCCAAGGTGCGCCAAAAGGGCGTCAAGGGACGCTAAAAGGCTCTACTGGCGTCGGGTTCTTGATTGCTTTTCCCGCTTTCTCAATATCACAGTGCACGTTCTGAGTGTGCTGTGGTTATGAGCATCCACTAACAAAATTTTGAAAACACATTGCAAGTCATTTAAATTCCCCGACAGCAGCAAGCAGTGGTTACGTAGATAACTTTTTTTTACCTGATTTAAACACAGTATTTGTGGCCTTTTGGTCCTTAGGCCATCTGTATCCAGCAAATGAAAAGGATTATGAAAATAAAACTTAAAGGATCACAAGGCGGCAACTGTGTTTAAATCTGTTTCAATCAAACTTTCCGACTGGCTGCTGACATTGGCGGGTTTTAAACCATCTAAAACCCAGTAAAATTTACATAAAACATTCCAGTAAATTATTCTTTGCAATCCAAATTTATTTGTGCTTAATCCACTCAACAGAAACTGCTTCTTCAGAAGCTGTGGTCGCATTTTTTTAAGTATATGTATATAAATAACAAAATATATAACCGGAAAATATCCCCACGTACACTACAAGTGAAGCGAGTATTGAGGGTCCATTGTGTGTCGAACGAGTTACTCTCAAAAGTAGTGGCTCCCGGCGGCACCTCTTAGCGTAGCGTAGTACTCAGCTCAGCCCTCGTCCGAACTCCCGGCGTCCTATCACGAGGGTCCTCCTAACCACATGGAGGGTACTCTACTTGTTAAAAAAAGGGCGATTGGTTCCAGCTACCTCTTTGGTAGTGTATTATATTTTCGTACGTACGAGTAAATTGATACCCGTCAGTTTTGTTTATGTACATTCATAAATGGTCTCCGTGGTGAGATTTCCAGGCGCCTGTTGGCCTCTTGTACCTAATTCCTCGTGGATCCGCACAGTCGTCGCCAAGCAAGTCTCGCGGCCGCACCATGTTCGCTCCCTCTTAGAAGGAGCGAGCCGATGATTAAGTTACCGCAGGTGCGGCCGTATCCACACACCCGCCGACCAGCCGAGCCTTTTAGCCATATCTCATTCCTACTCTGAATGTGATGTAAAAGCACTTCTATCTAAGGGGCTTGTGCGGGCTCGGGCGAGAATGTGGACGTACCTTTCGGCTCGTGTGAACGCAAGGCGATGCCATAATTTTCTGTCCGCGTTCTCCGATTTAGATACCCACCTCACCTAAAGCGGCAAATCCGAAGAAAACCCGTGTATATTGAAATCATTTACAGCGTCGTCGTTTGCATACAATAAGAGTGAAAGTTACATTACGAAGTCTTAGTGGCTGTTGATATTTTAATCAAAGCCAATGCGATACATTACGTGGCGGTTATTCAGATGCCAACCGTCCGCGGTTGACTGGTTGGTTTTGATTTTGTATAATTAATTACGAATAATTAATTTGTTTTTTATAAAACACCTAAATATTTATGCAGTACCTACTTATTGTACACATTATTTTGATAAGTACTTTGGGATACTACGACATCGACTTTGTGTTCCACTTTGGATGTGGGGCAGTGAGCTATGTGATAACTTTTAGCCGTAAGAAAAATTATTCATTTACTTTTTCTACCTGTCTGGTTTATTGGTTCCTTTTTCGTAATGTGATGATGCCACGAACGAAAGAATATAAATCACTTTATAGATACTGACAGTCACATTAAACATTACTATAATTTGTTATGTTCATGTTATTGTAATTGTTTAATAGAATCTCAATAGTTATAGGTTTTATAAAATGCTTGTAGAAAACTGGCTCATCTGATTTCCAATTGGAACATGTCACTTAGTATAATAGCTGTTCTGCCCCAGTGCCTCCCATCCACAGACCGGTGCTGCCATCTAATATTTGTATGTTTATTATTATCTTACCGCAAACTTCTTTCCGGACATCATAAATATTAGTGTTCATTATTATTACTTGTTTTATGAAATTTCTATTTGCCACTATATTAATTATCTTTAAAAATAATGTATATATGTATAGTAGTAAACCTGTTTATTTTAATTAGATACAGACTTGTAAATTGAAATTTCTAAAAGAAAACGTTCAGGCAAGAGTTATTAACAATACCACAATTGAACAACACTATTTATTGAAAGATGTTAAAATTTATGCATTTGTGAAATTTAGTTATTGGATAAGGCAAGCATGTGAATTTTTTCTCGCGGTCCAAACGGTAAAACGTTTGACTTAACTCAGTTACAATTTCATTAGCCTATAACCGAGGGTGCGGCCGTGTCCACACACCCGCCGACCAGCCAAGCCTTTTAGCCATATCTCATTCCTACTCGGAATGTAATGTAAAAACACTTTTATCTAAGAGGCTTGTACTGGCTTAAGCCGCAAGGTGTTTTGATCGTTTTTTCGAAATCGTTCCTATGGCATACGGCGAAAATATGGAACGGTCTTCTAGTGAGTGTGTTCCCTACCACCTACAACCTGGGAATCTTCAAGAGGCGTGTTAATAAATTGGACAACGACATTTTCGTCTGCAATTTAGCTGGCATGGCGCCTCTCTGAGCGTGGTTTCGTGAGTAGTGGTGTTATTGGCTGTGTCCGATCTTCTTTTGAGGTTTTGGGCACAGTCACCCATGCTGATTGTCTATGAAAAAAAATAAAACGAAAAAAAACTCAATACGTTCCCAGTTAGGCCTGCGCCTCTACCGTGATGACATCACATGAGCGAGTGAAGAGACAACGCCACGAGTTCAACCAATCAGACGGGCCGTGTCGAGTGCGTTAACCCTTACGATTGGCTGAGACCTCTTCACTCACTCGAGTGATAATACGCCGGTAGCGCCCCTGGTCAGCCATGGATAGTAGACCGTCTAGGCTGTCGGGTGGGGTGGGACAGACAATGGTTCTAGAGCGGTAATTTCTGGGAGACTGTCGTTTGGAGAGGCTTATGTTCAGCAGTGTACTCAACTCAAATCCTTGACTGGCTGACATAGAGGCAGTGTAAGTGGCTTTAGGTAGCGAACAGTTTATCAGGTCGGCAAACCCACCGCAAGTCGCGACCACTCGCACTCTGCAGACTCGCGAACATTATTTGCCTACAATTAGCCTAATGGCTGCCATTAGCATTTTAACGCTAGCTCATTTTATTATTCGCCGGCTTGATATGAAAGCTACACTCTATTGAATCTCCTCTCCACTCGAGTTGCAGTTTATTGCCCGTGCACTTTATACGAACAGTCCGTGCGATTTATCCTGACGCGAGCTGTCATATTATTGTATACAATTTTAATTTAAAGCTTTGTAAAGAACGTGACCACGATAATAAATATTCAGTAAGTATATTTTGTATGAGCCAGCCGTGATTTTTTTTCTTCATTTACTGCAGTGTCGATTACTGCGAAAGATTTCTGAGCATGGGCTGCTTGCTATGGTTCTCTGTGCCGTTTCAAGATTGGCTTTTGTTCTATTATTGTTAGCGTTTATATTTAATTCTCGTGTGCCTCAATAAGTGTTTTTATTTCATTCTGTCTCGTTAGCCATAAAACTCTTATGCTTTATTTAGTAAACTGGCTAGCATTGTCCTCGTGAGTAGGAGTATTGACAAGGTGTCCAAGCTTGTTAGGAGATGGGACGCGCACGCGGGTAGATATACTCGTACTGCACTGTGAGCTACGACGAATGCATTCGTAACGCTGAAATGTACGAGTTCAACGTCATTGTAGGTGCCTACCTAGTTTGATGGGACTATTGTTTAATTAATGTCTATGAATAATGCCGGAACGGGGTAAAATTACTAATCGTGATAGTCACTTTCCACTTTTTATATACTACTTATATATGTACTTAATTAATTAATTATGTGATATGGTTTCTGATAGAAACAGTGTAGTATTAATTCTGAAATTTAAAAATAATTACGGTTCTGATAGAAGCAGTGTAGTATTAATACTAAAATTTCAAAAAAAAATTATACTGTCCTGGGGTAGTGCATCGCTTTAAGGTATTTTTGCTTACGGTGCATACTTGGCCCGGGTAGTCTCTCACCCTATAATATGGTAGAGTAAGGCAATGGCTGGCCCAGGTGTGATGCTCGTAAATGGGTGCTGTTTGTGGAGACTGGCCTGCTTCAAATGGCTGCGTGGTTTGCATATCATTTCATTTTTTTTTTAAATCTAACATTTTGTGATTGTTGCATTTTCATAAATTGGGCAGTGTTCTGTCTTTGGAGTAATGAGAGATGGTATGTGATAGCATATGCGTGTTTAGGTAGTGGCAAACTTTTTTGTAAAGTAGACCAAGAAGACTTAAAAAATGTACCTAAACATTTTTTTTATCTGTATTTATAAAGGGCTTTGGATCTGCAAGAGACCATGTCAGCCGTGTAAGCGGAAAATAAATATTATTCACAAAAAGAACATCACCAAAACGAAAGAAAAAAAAAGGTCTAGGTACACAAATTTCTCCTTACCAAAACTTGGTTGTAAAAATTATACAAATTGATCGCCCTATCCGATGTTGGTTGATCCAGAATCGATACATAACAACCGACATCATATCGGTTGTGCCAACCCATTTTACGCCTCTCTACTTCACCTCTCAGACAGTCCATTAAAATATGATAAGTGTCCTCTTTCACACCGCACACGTCGCAATTGGGTGATGGCACTTTCCTCATTTTACATTCGACCGCATTCAATGGGATGTGGCCTGCGCGGAGTCTGAAAGCCACCACTAGGCGTTTACGATCCAAACCGCCGCTGCTGGCATCAAACCAAGGCCCCTGGGGTGGGTCACACTGTATGGTTTTATACCAAATTCCGCATTCCCTAGACCGAGCATCGAAGTGCTCCTGCCAGTTCCTTCTCTTCGCGTCTCCTATTAAATTCGTGAAAATAAGTTGGCCAGCAACATCAATGTATACCATCAAAGGCAGCCATGGCGTTCGCCATGGCGTCTACAGCCTCATTGCCGATCGATAAATGTAAACATGTATGACAAATCTAAGTGCAGTGTATTATCACAGTATTATGGATGATAAATAAACTATAAACAATATTCTGCAGCAAGCAGCTGTTGTGGTATGCGGGACTTAGAAAAAGGCGTTTTCTCAGGATTTAGGGGGCCATAGGCACAGCTAACAAAGTTTATGAAATGTTGAAGATAAGAACTTGTTATTTTTTTCTTCACAATATGCGGGTGTGTACAGTCCTGTCGTCTGAAAGCTTTACACCGGAAATAGAGACAAATTCGAGATCTCTTTCTGTCACTTTGACATTGACATTAGAAAGAACACGGAAGAAATGTATTAATCGTCATGGAGATTATTTTGAAACATTAAATATTTCTCAAACTTTTCAATCCACCCACGTACCTATTATTGCACTATTTTATGTGGTCAACAAAAAAAATATGGTTAATTTATAGAAGATGTGGAACTGTGCACTAAGAATGAGTGATTTAGTTATGAAATACCTCTTTTACGTCTTGGATCAAGGGATCCTTGCTTCGTCGGTGGACGAATTGCAGGATATGGTTAATTTTATAGTGGAAGCATTTAAAGGAAAGGAATGAAAGTTAATGTAAACAAGACGAAAGTAATGGTACTGGAGAGGAATGAAATGATATCCGAATGCAAGGTAATGATTGGGGATGAGAGGCTGGAGCAAGGGAGCGAATTTGTATATCTGGCGAATATATTCACACGAGATGGAAAATGTGAAGGAGATGTGGATAAGAGATCCAATAGGTAACGTTTGGTTGTCCATGGTAGAGTGCTGATCCCTACACTGATGTACGGGAGTGAAAGTTGGGAATGGCAGACGAAGCACGAAAGCAGAATAAATGCTTGCGTTGAGGAGTATGCGTGGAGTCATAATGAAAGACAGATTGATAAATTGCGAAGTGCGAGAGCGTTGTGGTTTGAAAGAACGTATAGTGACAAAGATTGAGAAAGGAATGCTTCGGTGTTTCGGTCATGTTGGAAGAATGGATTCAAAAATACTAACCAAATACATTTTTGGAGCGAATGTGAGTGGAAGAGTCGGGAAGGGTCGCCCTAGGCGCACGTACCTAGAACGGATCGAGCAGGTTCTTAAAAAGGCGCAAGTACGCAGTACCCGTAACCGACGAGCGTGTATGAAGAATACTATGGGAGTGCAAGAAGCAGCAGAGGTGTGTCAGGATCGTGGCACGAGGAGATCCATTGTCTCTGCCTACCCCACTGGGAAACAAGACGCTATGTATGTATTATTATAAGGATTTCATAATCTCATGCATGATGATTGTGTGTTAGTCTGTCTGTTCGTCCGAGTGATTTTTCGTACACAGCCTCTCCTAGAGGCCCTTAGAAGTAATCAAGAAAGCAAAAAAAATATTATAATATTATTTTTTTAAGTTTTGCTCCGAGATCACCTCACTCGTATAATGCCTAACGTCAGTTGTGGCTGCAGGCAGAATTGGGCGTAACAATTCAAATTTACAATGTACGAAATTTGGCAGATTCGAGGATTCCATACTTTAACGCAATTTTAAGACACCGTATTTTCATGACACCGTAATTTAATGTAGATAAAAAAGGCTGAATGAGTCAAAGTTACCGATCCCAACTGTGGCTTTACACCACAGTTTAGTGTTTCGTTTAAAATTATATTATGCTCATTAATTCATGACGACGGTGCTTTGTTCACGGAGATGTTGTATGCACTGAGAAAAATACATACATGCATACGTATCAGCAGCATGTAAGGCACGAAGACCCACGTAGTTACTGCATGAATGGGTACAAGTACCGTGCCAGGTGAGAGATGGCGAGCCTGTCGCCCTTTAGCACGGCATCTTGTCCTTATCCCTTAGTCGCCTTTTACGACATGCA
>WYDE02157644.1:0-11098 GCA_009867175.2 Adela reaumurella | reverse complement strand
GAAGACCCACCTACTGCATGACTTGGTGGAAGTACCATGCCAAGGTGAGAGGTGGCGAGCCTGTCGCCCTTTAGCACAGTATCTTGGCCTTATCCCTTAGTCGCCTTTTACGACATGCATGGGAAGAGATGCAGTGGGGTCATTCTTTTAAGTACATGGGAAGAGATGCAGTGGAGTCATTCTTTTAAGTACCGGCCCCACACGGTACTTAAATATAGGTAGAGAAATGCACATATAAACAAATACTCCAAATCACAGTTAGCTAGTTGGGCGATTCTCATTTACTTGAAAAATCGAAAAAACTGCCATGGTCCACAACTTTAAAATTTCGCCATTAAATGTAGGTATTCCAACAGGCAAGTTTATTTTTAATATTAGATAAAGAATATATTTTTACTTTATAATTATCCACATTTTCCAGTACTTAACGACAATTCTTTTCACAATTAAAGTTTTAATCAAACAACTCATTTTGTGCTCCATACAAATATCCATGTCCACCCTGCAGTAACCAAACTTCAAATATGAATTACAGTAAACTATTGTATGAACAGGTACTTTTGAGTTAATTTATATGTATTTATAATATTATAAATAATATATTTTTGTATTTTTATGAGTTTTTATTTATATACGTTTAATGAGAATTAAATTAACCATGGGCCACAAAAGTTGTCCTTTTTACAACTGACCTGTGTGATACCATTTGTAGGCGAACCAACCATCCAGCAGAATATATATATATTTGCTTTCATTTAAAATAACGGTCCTAACGTATGTAATTGCATACTAGTTTTTGGGCGTCAGTTAGTAGTGCTCAAGTTATTGTGTGGGCAAGTCGGTTGTTAGTAGTTGATCACTTTTTTTCGTCCTGCTTGTTACTGCGATTTCTTGGTAAGTATTTTGACTTTTCTCACAGTAATACATGTATTGTATCTAGAATTTTGTGCAGAAGTATCGAAGCTACTAATTTTGATGTATTACGTGATGGATTATAAGATATTGAATTTTAATCAAATTACAACTGTGAGTTTCAAGACAGATCTCATCGCTCTGGCTAGTTAGTGACATAGTTTCCTGAAGCTTTAGCCTTCCTTAGCTGCTTTATCTTATCTCTCTTCGTCCTCCTAAGCTTATCTTTGACAGCGTTATCTCTTCATGGGGTTGTGTTGCTCACGAACAGGGTACAATTCAGAGAAGTAGTTGTGAATTGTTTCTTTGAAGTAATGCAGCTGATCTTCAGGACTCTCCTACAGCCTGGGAGCCTATCGGCCAGGCATCATGGTGATCATGATGCTTCCAAGTGATCTCGGATATGCTCGGCAAGCTCAGTCTATCTCTGGGTGAAAATGCTTCATGGTGAGAGGAGGGTTGCGAGACACTTTGTGACATGTGAGGTTGTACTCTGTCAATAGTGTCAGGTGGAGAACTTACAGGCGCCTTCTGCCCTGCTTCACTGCCGCTGTGTTTCTCAAGCCGTGATTTTCAAGCCAGATTTTCCGCTTATATTGTTTCCCATACTTCGAGCATTTCAAGTCCGGAAACTTCGTTGCCAAAGTTGTTGGAGTTCTCAATCGGTAAGCGGTTCATCCTCCCTTCCTCTCGTACCGCTGTGAGGGTATTATTCTTTTTTGGTTTCCTAGCAATTATTGCTGGCGCCGCTTGCTAGGCCTAACACCCGTCTTTCTCTCCAGCGTCACCAGTCTTTCCCGTTCGCCTAATTAATAAGTATCCCTTATTCGTAATAATTTGTGTGACCTGTCTGTTATCAGTTATTTCTTGTGCAGTCATTTTATTTGTCCCACTGCTGGGTACAGGCCTTTCTCATTTAGATGATATGTGAGGATTTTAGTCATACACTTGGTGACCATCCGGCTTGGAAATGGGTTTCCTCACGATGTTTTCCTTGACTGGTATGGCAGCGGCCATATAGCACCAATTCTAAAGTTGTAAATATTGTGCTCCCAGTGGGTGCTCCCGCTGGAGAGGCCCGCTCGGCCAATCTGATACACGATGACATCATTAAATAATAATTTTTGGCTGTCAGATCGCACGGTGCGTGTATGGGACCTGACGGCCGGACGTGAAGTGACGTGCGTGGCCGGTCACGCCCACTCTGTGCTGTGCGTGCGCGTTGAGCCTCGATCGGGCCTGCTGTTCTCCGTCGCAGGCGCTGCCGTCAGACTCTCCGATATCAGGCAAGACCCCATGAGGCCGGTCAAGACATTCTGGTAAGTTTGCATTTGAAGTTTTGCGAGAATCATAAAAATAGAAAGGCATAAAAATCGGGCGCTAATTAACACTCTTCTTGCATACATCCTTTTATCATCAGCTGAAATATACCTTTTCATACATTGGCACCAATTACTTTCGGTGCTGTGAACTTGTCCTTTCTATAAAAGTTACCTATTTGGTCCTGGTATATTCGCCTAGGGTTGGCCCCGTTCCACCTTACATTCACATTCGCTTCTTATATTTGTTTGGTAATTCCATCACATCCATTCTCTCCATGTGTACAAACCGACTAAGCGTACATTTCTCCGAGCTTGTTATCTATCTTGTCCGTCTAGTCTTCTTTCAATGTACTAATACATTTACGGTCTGACGTACTAAATTTTCGTGTTTTCGCAATCAGTTTTTTGTGTTGTTTAAGATTGCGCCCATCTGATATGCCTCTCGAACCGGGAGTTATTGAAGCGTCGTTAATCGTTACGTGTACGCACAGGTCATCCGGGGCGACCGGGGGCGCTAGCGGCGGCGCGGCGGGCGGCGCGCGCGGCGAGGTGGCAATCACGGACGCAGCGCTCAACCCTTCTGCGACCGTACTGTACACGGCCGTCAACGATAAACTACGACTGTGGGACTTACGCAAGTTAGTGTCGATACATTTGTTTGTTGTCCGGAAAGTTGATGTCACCGAAATAGAGTACAGATGTGTATTTTCCAACCTTTACAGTGGAAAGAGACAAAATTCGGAAGTCCCTTTTACTCTATGGTAGGCGCCAAGATAACAGAAAGAGATCTTGAATTTGTCTCTATTTCCGGTGTGAAGGTTTGAGAAAATAGGAGACTGTACATTCACCATCGATTTATTTGAAAAGTATAACTTTAACATTTTATTTGCACACAATTTGATTTATGATTTATTTATTTATATTATATTTACATATTTTACACAATATTTATGCAATATTTTTATTTATTTATTTAATTATTTATGGGAAACAAAATACCAAGGTTTTAATTTTCTGCACATTTACATTACAATACACCTGATTTTTTTTTATTATTGAACTTACAAGTTCTCGATAGCAAAATGGGTGTTACAAAAATTTTGGTGACATTTTAGACAGACACTGAGCGATTCCATTAGGGTCTCTTTTTGAAATCTGTTAAAAATGGAAACTGCGCGGAAATTTTGACAACACACAACACAAAAAATTTAAACTTTTTGTCATTGTCGGTGGCTCAGTGGTTGCGAAATTCGGTATTCAGTTACCGAAGTTAAGCATTGCCGAGCGCGGTCAGGTCTTGGATGGGTGACCGCTTGACCGTTGATACTGACCGTGATTTGTATTCCACGTTAAACTGTAGGTCCCTTCCCTCTGCTTACATGGTGGTGGGGTTAAACCCCTCTGGATTATTACCACCGCATTGAATGAGGGTCGGTCGAAGCGGCTATGAAAAATAGTTTGTGTTTCCCATCCAGTTAAGTGTAGCCGGCTCGATTTGAGGGAAACGCCGATATGGCCGTAATTAGGCCATAATACGCCGTAATTTACAATTTTTATAGTAACGTGCAGTCAATGCACCAGATAAATTAACTTTGAAAAATACAAAGAAAAATAACTGTTCAACGTGATGTCCGAAGAGGGACTCGAACCCGCGTCCTTGAGTATTGCCCTCAATGATCTAACCAACTGAGCTATCCAGACTACACGTCACTTTACGAAATCCGTCTTCATATTATTCATCGTTAATGCATCTGGTAGTTCCACTTCTGCCTGCTAGATGGTGTTACTTAATATTTTTTAGCGATCTCCTCGCTTTGAGCATGTTTGACTGCATAGTTAGAATTTACATCCCATCATATGCTGTCGTCGCTAGACGCGTCGCTAGCATCGGACACTAGAGTCTGCTCGTGATGTTGGTGTATTGACATCACTGACTGACATCACTGGTACCAGAAACGTGCATTAATTAGTTGATGTAACCATCCGTGTCAGTTTCCATAAAAAAAAACATTTCCTGCATTGCCATTAGTAGTTTATAGATTGCTCACACAGCATACTCACTCGACAGGTTGGAGTGTTGCGGTAAGATCTCTACGGGTCACCAGGCGGCGGTGATGTGCCTCGCGGTGGGCGCCACGCCCTCCGGCGACGACCTCGTGGTGACGGGCTCGAAGGACCACTACGTGCGCACGCTGGAGGCTCGCGGCGGCAGCGCCACCGGCGCGCGCACTTTACTCGAGCCTCCACATTACGACGGCGTGCAGAGTCTCGCTCTCTCGCCGAATGCCACTTCCTTGTATACCGGCTCCAGGGATATGAGCGTCAAGAAATGGAACCTTAGCACCAACGAACTCGTGCATGTAAGTGAAGTGCCGCTATTGCCAATGGAGTACAGGCAGTCGAAGCCTTACACTTTCAAATGATTGTATGTCATGGAGTTGACAATATATGAAACATGTAGAGGTTAATAAAGCTCAATAGAACTGAAGAATGTGAGTGTACTTGTTGCAGAGTGTGAACGGTGCTCACAAGGGCTGGGTGACGGGTGTGACGTGTCGCGCGGACGGCGCGGTGGCGTCGTGCGGCCGCGGCGGGCGCCTGCGCGTGTGGGACGCGGCGCTGCGTCCGCTCGGCGACGCGCACGCCGACGACGCCGTCCACGCGCTCGCACTACACCAGCACACGCTCTACACCGCCGGCAAGTCAGTAACCACATTACTGTCACCTCCTAACAACCTACACTACTCCACTAATAAATACATACTCCACCTGCAACAATCCAACCCTTGCCATCTTTATTTTGTTGGAGTCTTCGTCTTTTATACCGGGACCAACTTGGTGTAAGTGAACTTTTACGGAAAGGACAAGTTTGCAGCACCCATAATTGGTATAATACGTTAAAATAAACGGTAGACAAACCCCACTACTTTCTCGCTTCATGTAAAAACTCAAAATATAAATTAGATATGGAGAATTGTATATAAATGTCTACGTTTGTATGGCAGCCATCATTATTTCAATTTTCCTGGAGAAACAAATTACAGTAGTCTATTTTAATTTTTAGTAGAAACAAGAGATTTATAGGAAAACATTTCTAGCATTGAGAGCATACAATTTATCAATAGTACATGTTGGTTTTACTAAAATTTAAAAAAAAATCTTATTGACAACGCTGCGTAGAACTTTTCTTCTTCACCTCCATCTAAAAGACGTGCCGCCCGTAAAACAAGTCCACCATAAGTTATAGGTCATTTCATTCCTTTCAAACTAAATAAATTATTTATATCGCTATATTAGTAAAATAATTACTATTATGTATGAGGAAATGTCAAATGTAAAGTTGTAAATGTGTATGAAAATCTCTAAATGAAAAGGAAATTCTTGAAACTAAAGTTTCCTTACAATTTTGCCCAATAAACATCAAAAGTAGTTTTCTTATTTTTCCGAACATTTAATTGTTTTTCGTTAGGCGGAAAGTCGCGGCACATACAGACACACACACACACACACGTACTCTTTCTCTAATTCACATTTTTGAGATTTTGACACTCAATCAGTCAAAATCTCAATTTCGAAATTTCTAAATATGACGATATTTCCTTTCTCCGTAGTTGCTTTAAATTAAAAATATTAGTCCTTTGGTTTACCGCACAGTTTGTAAAGAAAATGGTAAAATAAAAGAGAGTGCGTTCGATAGAATCGTTGTACATTTTGCAGTAGTCTCCAACCCCCGATACTGCCCCAATCATACTTGCGTACGTTTTCTAACGGCCGCCCCCAGCTTTCCTACTCGTCTTAACGCTAGTCCTTATATATCGACTGAACGGTTGTCCTACATATGCCGCGACGTAGCAACAAGTACTGACAAGTATCGTGCAGGCAGGTACAGGTGCAGGTGTGAGTACGGGTGGCGGTTGTGTGTTGCAGCGGCGGCGAGGTGCGGATGTGGCGGTGGTGCGAGCGATGAGCTGTGTCTCCCGCGCGCGCCTGCGCCCGCGCCCGCGCCCTCACTCTCCCACTCTCCGCACTCGCTTCTCTGTGTGTCGCTTTGCTCGCGTGGCTTTACCTCACCCACCGCTACTAACCGTTGACGGAGCGTGCGCTCGGTTGCAGCGCGTGGGCGTGCCTGTGCGCGGGCGCGGTGCTCGCGCTGCTCGCGTGCCTCGCGCGTCCTCCCGGCGCCTGTGTCTGACGCTCCAGTAAGTGCTCTTGTCGTAACCGCCGCCGCATCCGTCACCGCACCGCTACACATCACACATGTCACATCGTCATTCATCATTCTGTTCATGTGTCGCTACTAGTACTCGTACACCTCTCTTTGACATTATGTAAATGTGCGTGTTGAAGAGAGACATGTGTCTATGGTTCCGCTGATGTTTATCCTAGCTGTGCAATCTCTTCTTAATAATGTCATCTGCTGTTTTCATTTGTATTTCCACCACACGTAATAATAACTTTTATTTCAGATGTTTATGATCACTAACACGTTTCTGATTAATGTGTCGTTGCTTGTTCTTTGATGCGATTTTTATTTGATATCTAACGCCCGGTCGACACGATGCGAGGTTTCACTCACGAGGAGCTCGCAGTCTTCTCCAACCATAAAAATCGACTTCGTTCGTAAAGTGTTCGTAAAACAGTTTACACTATAAGAAATCATTCAATCTCGGCCTTGTTGTTTGCTGTGGCAGCGTAGATTTTTCAAACAAAGTTCTTTATAGCAAGTTTTCATTTTATTTTTTCTATCCTTGAATTATGATCGGATACTTATTTTCATAGAAGTCATTTCTAGTGCACATTGTCACATCTTCCTGTTTGTATATTCCACTGAGTCCGCTTCCACAATCAATGTGTTACACCGTGTATTACACGGTGTAAAGTGAATAGGTACTACTTACTACCCGAAACCCCTTTCGAGATGATTCTCTACATGAGACTCTTGTTCTACGACTTTTGCAATTTAGCAAAAAAAATGTTTTTTTCTTCATACTATTTATAAATACCTTCCTACTCTCAAATATAAAAATAAATTAAAATGTTACCTCAAAAACATTTTTTTTATGAAAAAGTGCTCAATATCACATACAGAATAACCTCCATAGGTCAGTTCAAAATCCACTATCCGTTAGCTACACCGTGTATATGAACAGACTTAGTCGTTTGTGCATCACTGCACTTCGCCCACAGTGCAGTAAAGAATAATAAACGACTTGATACATTTTTGCACTTCCACAATCTTCGTTGGAGACGCTTCTCTAACGCCAACTAATAAACACACGAATGAACTTGTTGGAGCGATGTGCGTGCGTTTGTCGTGTATGGACTCGCATCGTGTGAACTGGGCATTAGGTTTCTTTCCGTTGCCGACTAGCGTTTAATTCTGATTAGGCTTTTGTTATACTGTGCATGCTGATAACAGAAGCTCATTCATCACACTGAAAACTATTGAACCATAGAATTGTATGTTTAGTGCAATATCAGACACGAGGACTGCTTTCGTTGTTAGACATACATACGTACCTACTGCTGAACAATGAACCTGATACACAACTTATTTGAGCTGCAGGGGATTGCCTCGTTTTGGTACACATTTTATAAATGTAATAGTCGCTTAAGATATTATAAAAAAAAATATCTGATTTTTCATACTTCAACAACAGAATGTACTTATGAACTAGATATATTCTGTAACGTTACTACAAAAAATTCAAATAAGCTCCTTTCCGAGTTTTTTTTTTACATGCTTAGCTTGCACGCCTCTATACAATATGTATACTATATGAAACAGAAAAATTCATAAAACTTCGAAAATTATACAGCTCAGCCAGGATTTGAACCTGGCTCTCCGGCTATAGCTGCCGGCGCGTTAACCAATTTGCTACTAGGCTGTCTGAAGAACTCATTGAAATTCATGAATGGTTTCGCGCTCACTACAAACGCTACAGATAAGGTGACTCCGTTGCCTAGCAACCAGGTAACAGCCTACGAACTGTCTTTCGCGCGAAATACCAATAACGAAGTCGTCAAGCGAGCGATCGGTGGTAAAACTGAGAGCCTCAACAACACTTTCACTCTAGGAGAGGACAGCAATGTCGCCAAAATGGCTTTTCACCTTAATGAAAGCTTTCGTTTTCTGTTTGAGTGCCTGCAGACATTCCTCAACATCCAATTTACAGAAAACGAACTTGTTACGTCCCAACAACTGAAGTTTTTGACGACAAGCACATAGAGTTGTGTAAAAAATATACATAGCTTACGGAAAAAAAAAATTAAAAAACACTCCGATTCGTATGACGTAGTCCAAGTCGAACTACAATAAATCGTGTCAACTAAAACAATGCATTGCAGTCTTAGAAACTAAAAATCCGCAGCTTTCCTTGAAACAAACAATCTGGAATTAAAGTATGAAGATCTTGAGCAAAAAATTATCAGTCGGGAGTGCGAAATAAGAGGAGTACATGTCCGGTAAACAAGAAACTAATAATAAACAAGATCAAGGAGCTTGTCAACGCGGACTTCAGCCAAGGACACAGGTCATTCAAATCCGAAGAGGACCTCCACCAAGAAAACCTGCCATTCCTCAACCTATAATAGTCGAATTTTCTTCTTCAAATACACGCGGCAGCTTCCTCACGGCTGTTAAGAGCTGCAACCAGGCACGTGTGAAGCGATCCTGCAGCAGACAAAGCTGCTCCGAGCTGGAGCTCCCTCTGCCTACTGCTGCCGAAATCGTCGCCACCGCCTCTGACCCTGACTCAGCCTCCGCTGCCGCCTCTTCCTCACTCCTATTTATATCGGAAAGCTTAACGCCGCGACCCAAACGGCTGCTCACGCTCACACAAAAAGCAGCTAAATCGGATGGTTATCACTTTAACTGGATTAAAACTGGCCGCATCTACGTGCGCAAGAGTGAACTGAAAGAGGACTAGCCAACAAGAGTGGTGAACGAAGATCAATTACTACAACTTTGACTATCAAATCGACCACCCTGGGTTGCCGACTGTATTATAATTTGCCATACACTATTACCGGCTACGAACCATGGTTTATCGGTTACTAATTATTATCTCCTGTTTTCGCACTAGGTCAGCACTATGCTGGTATCGTGGGTCGAAAAAAAAGTGCTACGATACCACCAGGGGTATCGCCGGTGGTATCGTGGGCCCGCAGTGTAAATATTTGTCCTACTACATAAATTTGTACATACAAAAAAAACACATTTATTTACTAAACCAAACCTATATACTATCTAAATATTACTTATTGTTACTTAACTTATTTAACATACCACTCAATAAAATCATATTCACATATAAATACACGAAATTACCGATTAGCGATTTGCCAAATGAAATATATATAAATTGTATTCGTATATACCTACATAATGTTAAAATACCATCTAAATATTACTTATTGTTACTTATCCTATTTACCATATCACTCAATAAAATCATATTCACACAACAAACTTACAGCACCCTGCTCGTGCTTAATATGCTGCTATTATATCTTTGTACTCACTCAGTCATCCCGTCCTCTCACTTGATTACACTAATATCATCTAGGAGTATACACTTACAAATAGTCGCTCTTTATACGAAAATGCACATTTTAGAAATTTACTTAAATGGAAACAGCTTAGACAACTGTGAAATAGTTGACACTGTGACCTGTGACAGACCCGAAGATTGCTCGAAAAGTTTTGAACAACATCAGAACTTAAAGTTTATTACAGCTAATATCCGCAGCATAAACCTCAATGTTGACGAATTTCGAATACTATTAAAGAGGACTTCATTGACATTCGACTTTATCTGCCTTACGGAATGTCATTTACAAAACACTAGATAAATTATGCAAATACATTGTTATACGTCATATTCAATGATTAAACTCAAGAATAAGAAAGATGGGTGCATGGTATATGCTCTTGATGACTTGCTAGTGTCTGCGGAAGAGCCGCCATTAGTAGACTGCAGCGCCCTTGCGCTCAAACTCGGCGACTACACCTTTGCGCTTGCGATCTACCGTCCCCGCTCTTATGGCGACCCAGTTCATTTCATTCTCAGTCTTGAAAAGTGTATCAAGTCCAAGCGCTCATGCAGAGATGGTTAGTTCAATCTAGACATTTTAGACCCTAACAACAGACCAGCTAATGACCTTTTATGTTGCCTATTAGAAAACGGATATCTACCCTCTATTAAAATACCAACAAGAGAATCTGTATGACAGCATACAGTTCATAGTTGACTGATGTAAGATAACCTGACCGTGGAGATTGCGTGAAATACCTACATATATAAACTTCAAACTTCAAAATTCTTTATTTGTATAAATAACTTGCAAAACGTGACGTAAGCATCCTGCACTAGATTATATCTGTCTTGCAGGAGTGCTTTCATAAATAAAACATTTTAAAATAATAATGCGCTCATTTAAGTGATGCAACTACTCTAATACTAAAATATATTAAAATATATGAAACCATTCATGAATTTCGATGAGTTGTTCAGTCAGCCTGGTAGCGACGTTGGTTAACGCGCCGGCAGCTATTAGACTAATTTTTCAATGTTTTATTAATTTTTCTGTTTCATAATAGTATACATATTAAAATAAGCCTGCTCTACCCACGTATCAAATTGGGTTTCGTATCGACTTCCAACTTTTGATTCCTTGATACAGACAAAACACATTTTGACAGATATGCCATGGTTATTTACAAGGATTTGTTGAAAGTGTATATTTTATGTGGTCTCAGTCCCTATTGAACGGTTTGACTGTGTAGCGACGGACACGTGCGGTGTTGGCGTTGGCGCGCGATGGCGCGCCGGTGACCGTCGCCGCCCGGCGCCGCGGCCTCC